>JAKELI010000135.1:0-101060 GCA_021525025.1 Lactarius hengduanensis
ATGTCGACAACAACCACGACAATGATATCGACAACAACGACAATGACAAGACGGTGTCGACAACAACAACGCGACACGACTTAGACGGCCACCACCACCACCACTGCCAGCAAGACGATACCCGGGCCAACAGCAACGACGACAACGATCGCGACGCCTACAACGACAATAGCTACACCGACAACAACGATAGCGTCACCGACAACAACAACGTCGACGACGACAACGCGACACAACTCCTTGCACGACTCGGACGGCGAGCTCTGAGGACTAGTAGTAATAGCTAGTGTACAATAGTTCATGTACTATATGATAGTGTCTAAGTTTAAAAGAAAAGCTGTAGTATACTCAAAAAACCAGCCGAACCCGTCATACGGGTGCGGGTTCTGAACGGGTACCCGACGTCGTAATCCAAAGCCGTATACGGCCACACTGTAAACCGCACCGTATCGTGCGGACTCACCGACCAATAGCTACGGCTACGGCTACGGGTTTGCCGTAACCGTACTGTACCGTAAGACATACGGCCGTCTGTCATTACGGTTCAGTGTGCAGCCCTAGTACTATGCAGGTACACCTGCCACAACATTACTATGACACCAACATGGCATGCAAGCCCCCAAATGCCTCATGAGTTTTGCACGTCAGAGGGAGCGTCTGTAAACAGAGTCCTCAATTACTTCAGTCTGCCATTTCATAGTTGCACTTTGCTTTGAAAAATGTACACTAGCACGCTACTATATGTGCTGTCCCAAGAACGCTACTATATTTCCTATCTCAAGAACTGCCGAAGAGCCCTCAAAGCCCTGTTCCCCAAATGGAACTAGTCTCCTCTGCCCTAAACTCACTTCAGATTTGCCTCTTAAACGATGGCCCATTCTTTGAATGCAAGAGAAAGTTGATTTGAGCTATGTTTAAGCTACCGTGTAGTATCTGCGCTATTGATAATAATCTGTCTTCATCCAAACTCCCCCTGGAACAACCGGCCCACTCATGCACTGCATCCTCATAAAGTATGCATAAGATATCCGCTCTCCCTCATAGTGGGACACTTGATGCTCCACCATCATTCCTGACAAGCCAACCACCGTACCAGGACTGTAATCCAAAGAGAGCCCAAGCCCCGGCAGCTCCAATTTACAGTTTCGGTAGCGCCCCATAGTAGCCAATAGATCATACCAATGATACCGGGATTGGCCATCCTGTGTGCTCTGACATTGCCGTTGAAAATGACGGAGACGCCGCTGAAAACTGAAGTCCAATCTCGGAGGACATCTTGCCGATCGATCTCGGCAGCTCGCCGGAGGCGGCTGAAAGTGTCCTGACCTGACTTGTAAAGATGGGGGTGGATGACGCCTAGGATTGCGCTCAAAATGGCGTTGGATTCTGAAATTTCCTCTAGCCAGCTCATGGCAGCTGGCAATTTGAAATTTACAGACGCCTGTGGTGCCGGTTGCGAATTCTCATCAATTCAGATCAGCTGCCAAATTACAATGTCTCCAGGCCAAACTACTCACATTGTGCCCTTGTTGGAACCATGCCGGCGATAGGGTGATCATACCGGTTTTCACATCTGTGCCTGGATGGAAATTTTCACAATGGGTGCGACTTGAGGCGCCGGTCTGCTTCTTTCCCAGGAATGAACGCAACTTCTCAGTTGCCGCCATTATTGCATTCTGAAGCTGGTTAGATGCATTGCCGTGATCCCAGAAGTGAGTACTAAGCTTGCCTGTCTGGGCTCACTCAATACCCCAGGAAGGTACCATGCCAAGATGATGTTGTCTGTGTCGATAACAATTTGGGGTCCTGATTCGGCAGCTTCTGCAGCTGCCGAATCGCTCATTGGAGGGTATTGTCTTCTTATAGACTCTTCGGCAGCATTGGCAGTCCTAGTTCCTGGCGCCGATGGCTTCTTCAGGGAGCCTCATTGCATAACGTGTAGCATCCCACTGGATTGTTACTGCCGGGATCATCTGAGCATCAGATGCCTAAAATATATAATTCGCTGCTGACCGCGGTTCAAAAATGCATCGGCAAGTGTTTTTGCGATGCAGTCCAACTCGATGGCCAGAGAAACCGGGAGCATTATCGGCGGCGTTAGCAGTTGTGCTGTAGTGACGCCGATCGAATGATCCTGAGAGCGCTGGCCTAACTCTGATCGGAATCTTACTCGGAGATATTTCGTGCACAGATCGGCAAGATCCTGAGAGGAGAGCGCTGGAGTAGAAGGGATTTGTTTGGCCTGCATTTCCAAACTGTGGATGGTAGAGAAACAGGAGAACGGTAAAGATTGTGATTACATCATCAGCATCTAGCTGCCGAAAAGCAACATTGAAAAAACCCCACGCTGCCGATACATGAAGTGAGCACAACTGCTGAGATCGGTAGCCCTCTATCATCACTCTACTGCAATGAAAGCCACACCCCCTAAACAACCAGGTGACACCGTTCCAAAGATCCCGCTCTGGGAAGAACCTGGCACCCCCCCTCTGCAGTCAATGTACTCCCATATATGGCCCCGTGATATGGATACTGACTACTCTGAGTCCGAATCGGATAGCTCTGGTTCTTCTGAGGAGTGGGAGGGGAGCTCAGAGTCTGGGCTGGGCAGTGATTCAGAGGAGGATAGTGATAGCGATGATGTGGACGGGTATGTTCTACTATTTATGCTAGCATTATCACTTACGAATCTCATTTCACTTTCTAGGGAGGGGCTCAAATTGACGGCGGACCAAGCCGACATGCTCCAAAAGCATGTTGCCGAATTTCGAGCTGCCGACCTCCACCGTCGGTTGGCCATCGTCAAAGATTGCCTGAACTGGATTCAGGCAAGGCAACCGAAAGCCTCTTTCAAGAGAAAGGAAGTTGAGACGGTATGTGCTCTCAATTATATTGTGCCTGTCTCATGTCCTTCCAGCTTGTTCGCCGTTACCTGTACAATAAGGGCAGACGGGCCAAGAAGAGCTCCACTCTGAACCTTGGTCGAAGATGGACGTACAGGGACATTGTGATGGATGTCCACCGTCAGGAGCTTCACACCATGACACTTTCCTTGTCCGACTCAAAGGGAGGGTCTGACAAATATCTTGCCTGCTACCAAAAGGCTCTCAAAATTGTTCAGGCGGGATTGAGCCAAGAAACCAAGGAGAAGTACAGAGCGCAGGCCAAAAAATGGACCGAGGACATCCCGCCTCCTCGGCAACAACGAAAGTATGTATTCACCTTTTTTTTCACACTGACAAGGAAAGACTAATTCTCATGGACACAGAATGATGCAAAAGTACGGTATGAGTACATTTCGGGAGTTCGCTCGGTATGTATACAGTCAATATGGTGTGCGGGTTGCCATCTTGGGAGCATATCAGGATGGTGACGGTGATCCCTCCATTACATTGTGAGTATAGAATATCTATTCCCACCTACAGGGCTAACAGTGTGCGGCATAGTTTTGACATCAATGAGAAACTCGGCGGAACTTCCTTTAAACGACGCCATGAAAACTGGCAGCACGACCAAGGGATGGGCGAGGACTTCTCTAAGTGGGCTGCCAAGAGCTTCGGTTAGATTTACCCCCTTTCAATGGTAATCAACTTATGAACCACTGTCATAGGCAAGGGTACCGGTGACAACAGTGACGACGATGGGGAAAAAAAGAGCAAGGACGCCCCCGAAATAAACTTGAAGACGGACTCAAGAGGGTATCCCATCTTGCCCAGCTGGGAAGCAGTCAAGGATACCGACCACCGAAACAAGAAGTACCTTATCGGCAAGTACATGAGCGAGATGTACCGTGCGTACATGGCAGTCATTTCTTCTCAATTGAACCACTCATCTGTTTCCAGAGATGGCCTCAGAGGGGCGCAAGGGGAGAATCCCGTGGACAAGGGTTCGGGAGGCTCAACAAGACTACATTCTCGATAAGTATCTGCCCGCCGGTGTTACTCTGACGCAGTACCACCACATTCGCCTTGGGGACGCTAATGCATTGCTCCAACACTGGACCACCAGGCAAGCTGCCGGACAGACCCCATTCCGCTTCAAGCAAGGGGACAAAAATTCTCGGCGGTCCAAGACAGCCAACATAGGGACTGGCAACGGAGATGAAGCAGATCTCGATGGCATCAAAATTGTACAGCCAGAGGAGGATAACGGTGAATCCCAGGGGGGTGGTAAGGACTCAGCCGCCGAGGATGGCGCTGCCGAAGATCCAGGTCCCAGCAGAGTGAGTGGGTTCTTGATATAGGGCGACATATGACACTTACCCCTTGTCAATTCCAGCGCCCACAGCCTCGCCGTCGCCGTCTTCCTGGTAGCGCTGGGCCCAATAAAGTTCATGAGGAACCCACAGCAGAGCTGCCGATGGAGGGAGATTTCGTCAATCCCCCCCCGCAACAACAACCTCTCTCTCTCCCCAACCGCCCACAGCTCAGCCCTGCTGCTAAGGTCCTTGTTGCTCCTCCACCAGACTCTCAGTCTCAGTCCCCTCTGCAGGGGCGTTCTCCGCAAACTGTCATGAGAAAGCCTTGGGCCGACAAGTTCAGTTTCCTGGAATCACTCTCAAAGGACGGCAAGTATCAAGACTTGCTTCTGGAGATTAATAAAATGTTCTTGTCCGATGTATGTTTCTTTTTATCATCCCCCAGGTATATTGTTGAGCCTTTATTTCGGCAGCGAGTTATTAGTATTGAGCCAAGCACCCAACATCCCACTTGGGCTAGCTGGACATGGACCCAAATGTGGCTTCCAGAGGCGTTCCACTCTGGCGGTGACAAGCCGGTTTGGCAGTGGTTACAGAGTCGCCCTTATGTGCCTGACCTATCATTGGAGGGGGTCCGGCGTAACTTCTCAGTCGATGGTATCGCTCTCGGCATCGGATCCCTCCTTCATGACCTGGAAGCGATGCAGTTCTCTGACGAAATTCACCCGCCTGAGCATGTCGCTCACAGCAAAGTCAGCTTCGGCGTTGTTGGGTCAATCATTTATCCAGCACTTGACAACTTCTTGGAGATCATAAAGGACCATAACAACTTCGTAAGTGATAAAGAACTGTTTTCGGCACCCTGAAACTCAGCGCTTCTCGTCTAGATTGCTACCGATGACAGTCAAGAGCTGCCGACACCGGTAGCTCCACCAAGTGCCTCGGCAGAACGGGAAGGCAAACGACATCGAAATGTCAAAGGTACAGATGACTCAGATGCCGATTCCCAGATCCGCAACCGTCAGAAAGTAGACCCGAAGATTGGGGCCCAGGCTCGGCGCTCAGGACGAGTAAAGCGGCCCACAGAACGGGCCAAGGTGACACAGTAAGTCATGGCTTTCTCAATATATATTTTTAGGGTGCTAAATACTTACAGGGAGAGTGGTGATGCGTCAGCCAGGAAGGATAGTGGAAAAAAGGGGGCTAATCAGTAGCCAAAGTAGCTACCACATTACTTACTAGTTGTACCTCTCTCGGCAGACTCGGACTCGGCAACCAATGTAATCACGTCTCATTTGTTCTTTCGACACGGATTAGGGACTGCACGTGCGATTCAAACTCGGTAAGAAAAGGGAAAAACAAGAAAACAAGAAAAAGAAAAGAACGCCTATTGTAAGTAAAATTCCAAGTAATGTCTGTGGCTACAGACCACCCTCCTCGAGCCGACGATCGACCTCCTTCCTCCATTCCTCCAATGCGTTCATTTTGGCCTCCAGCACCGCAAGCCTGGCTTCGTGGTTTCGCCCGTCATCACTTGATTGCGATACAGCTGCAGGGGAGAGATGCCGACCCTGCCGAAACTTTGGTCCGGGGACCTCGACGGAGAAGGTGTTGGCTAAAGGGGAGGGGACGGAGGGGGGCTCGGTCGTAGGGGAATCAGCATGCGATGACCCACCGCTTTCCAGGGTCATTCCATGCAGAGGCTGTTCAAGCACGCTTGAGGGTGATAGCCTGGACCCCGACGCCGCAGGTTCCTCGGCCCCACCAGCTTTCTCCACCTTCTTTTTGAGCTGCTCTAGCCGAAAAAGTAATACGAACGATTCCGAGAGTTTGCCCCGTATGGGCTTGCCGGTAATCGGGTCATTGGGAACCAAGCTGCACTTGGCCTTGTCGGCCTGGCATCGATCGCAGGGTCTTGTGGGTGATGTCTTGCAAACGAGGCCCTTCTCAGCACATCTATCACACTGGAATCCGAATATTTAAGCTGTGCATTGACAGAATAAATCATACTACGCACCTCAAACTTGATTTGAGGGAGAGCAGGTTGGGCCTGTGGTGGCGAGTCCCGAGCGACACGCTTTGATGACTTGGCGGCGGCAGGCGCATCGGCAGCCTTTCGCTTCCGACGGCGCTGGGGGGTGATCTAATAAACACTGAGAAAATGAAAGGAAAAATATATACTCACCTTGTCCTTGACCGGTTCACCTACTTCCTTCATCTCCACGTCGTTGTCCTCTGCAGGTTGACTGGGCTGTTGTTTTAGAGGAAGGAACTTGATCTTCTGTGACGCCTGGGGCATTGTCGGTTCCTCAGGAGCTGCCGATGTGTCCGGTGCCGTCAGCTCTTCTAGCGCTGCTGACGCCGCTGGCAGTTCAACTGATGCTGCCGGCAGCTCATCTGGCGCTGCAAGCTCCATCAGCAAGAACACATGTTACTGCCAGGGATTTCCCAACTTTCTGCTGGTGCACCAGCAAGAAAGTGGTGCAAGTTGGACAAGTTGGCAAGTTAAACATAGCATTGCTCTATTTTTAATACCTTTTTTTATTGTTAAAATAAAATAATATGCAGAAAAAATAAGCTATTTATAATGATATTATAATCATTTAAAAGATAATATAATAATTGTAATCAGTTCCGATTTTTTTCAACAGATAAACCATTTATATTTCAATTACAACAATACAAAAAACAGCTACAGTATGTACATTGTAAGTACCCCATCACCATCGGCTTCGTCCTCGTGGTTGTGGTCGCGGGCTGCGTTAGGGAAACGTGTGGCGGGTCGGCGTGGCGCGGTCTTGGCGTGCCGTGTTGGTCGGCGTGGCGGTGAGTCGGCCAGTGGCGGGGTCGTGCGTGCCGTGTCGAGGTGGCGTGATGTGGGTGGGCCGGGCTGTTGGGGCAACGTGTGGCGGATCGGCAGTGGCAGGGTCTTGGTGTGCCGTGTTGGGTCGGGGTGGCGGTGAGTCGGCGGGTGGCGTTGGGTCGGCGGGTGGCGGGGTCGTGCGCGCCGTGTCGAGGTGGCGTGATGTGGGTGGGCCGGGCTGTTGGGGCAACGTGTGGCGGATCGGCAGTGGCAGGGTCTTGGTGTGCCGTGTTGGGTCGGGGTGGCGGTGAGTCGGCGGGTGGCGTTGGGTGGCGGGGTCGTGCGCGCCGTGTCGGGATGGCGTGGGGGTCGGTGGGCTGGGCCTTGCGTGCCGTGTTGAGGCGGCGTGGCAGGTCAGCGGGGTGTTACGCGTCATGTTGGGACAGTATGACGGGTCGGTGGTGGCGGGGTGTTGCGTACCTTGTTGGGGCGCGTGGTGGTGGGTTGGCGGTCGAGGTCTTGCGTGCCATGTTGGGGCGGCGCGGCGGGTTTGGCGGTGGCCGGGTGTTGCGAGCCATGTCGGGGGCGGCATGTTGGGGCAGGAACGAGTGGAGGTGACGAGCGTGCATGAGGGGGAGGCAATGGCCTGCGACGTTCGAAGTGAGTGGAAAAAAAAAAAAAAAAGAAAAAAAAAAAAAAGAACACATCTTGTGCATTGGGCCGAAGCCCAGCTCGTCCTCAGCCACGTCTTCCATCTTGCGTAGCCGTGGTGTTGCGAGCCATGCGGGGCGGCGTGTTGGGGCGGGGACGAGTGGAGGTGGCGAGCGTGCACGAGGGGGCAACAATGGCCTGCGACGTTCAGTTGTGAGCGGAAAAAAAAAAGAAAAAGAAAAGAAAGGAACATATCTTGTGCATTGGGCCGAAGCCCAGCTCGTCCTCAACCACGCCCTCCACCTTGCGTAGCCGTGGTGTTGCGAGCCATGCGGGGGTGCATGTTAGGGCAGGGACGATGGAGGTGGCGAGTGTGCACGAGGGGGCGGCAATAGCCTGCGACGTTCAGGGGTGAGGAGGAAAAAAAAAAGAAAAGAAAAGACAAGAACATATCTTGTGCATTGGGCCGAAGCCCAGCGTCCTCAGCGAGCCGTGAGGGTGGTCCGCGTGAAGAGGAGAAAAGAAAAACGGCGTCAACGACACACACATTCACACGCCACAGATTAAGCCTCCGCTCGACAGGATGTGCGACGTATCCTGTCCACCAGTCAACTCTACTCCTGCCTGTGCTCCCACTTCCACCCCTCGTCCGGCCGCTCCAGACTCGCCCTTTCAAGCCCCTCTCCCATCCTCACTCACGGTCAAGATGCGGCGGATGACGCACTGGGCTTTGTCCCAGTGTATCAAGATATGTTTTTTTTTCCGTCTTTTTCGTTTCTCGCTAATGTTATTTTTTCCTCACCCGGTCAAGCCTCTCTCCCATCCTCACTCGTGGCCAAGACGCGGCAGACGACGCACTGGGCTTTGTCCCGGTGCATCAAGATAGGTTGTTTTTTCGGTTTTTTTTTTTCTCGCCAATGTATCTTTTCCTCACCCGCCATTTCCTCACCCATCACCGCAACACTGCGTGCAAGACTCCGCCATCGCTGATCCACCGCCACGGCGCCCCAGCAAGACCCCGCAACCGCCGCCACGCCACGCTACGCCAATACCGTGCGCAAGACCCGCAACCGCCAACTCACCCCCATGGCATGTCGACCTGCTACGCCACCCCAACACCGCACACAAGACTCCGACCACCAACCCACCACCACGCTGTCTCAACACGGCACGCAAGACCCCGCCGACCCGCCACGCCCCCTCAACGACGCGGCACGCAAGTCCCCGCCACCGCCGACCCACCACGTCGTGACCCGCCACGTTGCGCAAGATCCCACCGACCCGCCACGCCCCCTCAACGACGCGGCACGCAAGACCCCGCCACCCCCGACCCGCCACGTCGTGCAAGACCCCGCCGACCCGCCACGCCCCCTCAACGACGCGGCACGCAAGTCCCCGCCACCGCCGACCCACCACGTCGTGACCCGCCACGTTGCGCAAGATCCCACCGACCCGCCACGCCCCCTCAATGACGCGGCACGCAAGACCCCGCTACCGCTGACCCGCCACGTCGCGCAAGACCTCGCTGACCCGCCACACCAACCCACGACGCCACCCCAGCACGATGGGCGAACCCCGCCACGATCCCACGACGGCGCGCGAACCACTCCCCGGCCCTGCGACGACCACCCAATCGCCGCCGCCAACACTGCCACCCAATCCTGCCGCACCGCTGCCGTTCTCCTATAGACTAGTTCTTTGTATTTATTTAATTCCAATCAAATATTATTACTGTTATTATTATTGTTGTGATGATTGCAATTAAGTGTTATTATTATTATTATTATTATTATTATTATTATGCTGTAAATATGTGTGCTGGTGACCTGATGTGATTGGTCAAAGATATGATGACTAATCATATGACCAATCATATGACTGACACTTAATTGCCATTTTGATCAACTTGTTGAACTTGTGAACTGGTCAGCAGGCTGGTCGTCACTCTGTAAGGAGATTGTTGAAGATTTGACATGGCCTGTCAACTGGTCAACTTGCTAACTTTGGCTAACTTTTGGGGGTTGTACCAGCTGGTACCAGCTGGTACCAGCTGGCCCCAGCTGGTACCAGTGAGGAAAGTAACCCGTCAAAACACTGATGATATAGCCGTTTCGTGTCTGGAGTTGAAAAACATTCTTATCAGTCATATCGCGGACCACAAAGGGGCCGTCCCACCGAGGGTGGAGCTTCGTTCCCGCTTCGTGTTTCCTCAACACAAGATCTCCAACGTCCAGGGGTTTCTCTCGGTACACTTCATCTCTCTTCTCAGCTTCTCGTACCATACGTCGCTCGGCTTGTGCTGTTGCCTCTTCTCAGTATTGTGTAAGATCCGGAATGTGGTCGAGTCGATGCTCGCGTATGAGCTCAATCTCTCAGTCCGAAGGATACCTTTCGATGCAGTCTTGGGTCCTTTCGTTTGGTAAGCGCGGTTCCTTTCCGTACATTAGGAAGTACGGGGACACACCTGTCGATGAGCTCGGATGTGCGCGGTGTGCGAGTAGTGCGTCTGGTAAGTACTGGTCCCATTGGTTCTGTCTCTGCGGGGCAGTCATTCGTGCTAACATCTGGGTTAGAACGTCATTGAACTTTTCCAGGCGGCCGTTTGTCTGAGGATGATAGGGAGTGGTGTGTCGGTGAGTAATCTCAAAACGTCGCAGCAGGTTCTGAATCAAGTATCCCATGAATTCTTCGCCGTTGTCGGTTAACAGCGTAGCGGGTTTTCCATACGTCGTCATGATGTATCTCAACATCTCTACCACTGCCTCTTGCGAGCGATGTGGGATAGCATGTGCAATCGTCCAGTCGGACCCGAGGTCCATCGCCGTCAAGATGTACTGGTTTCCCTTCTGTGTTCGCGGGAGCGGTCCTACAAAATCCATTGCCCATGCATCAGTAATATCGGCGCGAGCGATTGGATGGAGTGGTTGAAGGGCGGTCGGCTCTCTTTTGGTAAATTGACAGGCATTGCAGGTGCGTATAACTTCTTCTACCACGTCATGTGCATATGGGATGTGAAACCGGGTACGTAGAGCTGCGGTCATGGTGTGCGTCCCGAGATGTCCCAAGTCTTGGTGGAGTTGGCGGACAGCGTCTTCAGCTTCTTCGGGAGACGTAGGGACTTCAACGTCAATTTCGACCCCCCATCGATTCTTGATCCTCCGTGCCAATTGATCTCCTATCAGGAGGTAAGTACCGTTCCCTACAGTTTCCGGCTCTTTTCCTTGTTGAAGCTCCTCCTTATAGTTGGCATAGATACGAAAGATCTCTACTCGTGGAGTGCGAGGTTTTGTCGGACTCATTACTCCGGCGAATAGGGGTTTTAAGGTCTTCTCCTCTGGTACGTCCTGATGTCCCTTGCGTCTCGACAGGGCGTCCGCTACGAGCTGATTCCTTCCGGGTCTGTATATTATTTCAACGTCAAAGTGCGCAATGTCGTCCGCAAACCGAGCCAAGCGGCGTCCCAAGTGTTTTTGCGTCAGAAAGTGTTTTAAGGACTCGTGATCGGTACGTACGAGCACTGGGGAACCTTCGATATATCCGCGCCATTTGTGGAGCGCATATACCACCGCGAGCATTTCTCGTTCCTGTGCTGAGTATCTTTGTTCCGTTTGGGTCATCCGACGCGATTCAAAGGCAATTGGTCGTAAGTCCTTCTCTTTAAACGCGAATCGTTCTTTCTGCTTACTTGTATCTTTCCCCCCGATTAACTTCTTGAAGACGTCCCGGCTCTGTTGAAGAACTGCTCCAATGCAATCCCCGGATGCGTCTGTGTCAATGACAAAAAGATGCCAGGGAGTCGGGTGAATGAGTAAGTCAGCGGATGTGAGTCTTTTCTTTAGTCGCTGCATTGCTAGCTCACATTCCTCGTCCCATTGTATCGGTGACCCTCTACGCGGACTTCCTTCGAGCAACTTGTAGAGTGGACCAGCCTCCTTCGCAAAGCCGCGGATAAAACGTCGGTAATATCCTGCGATGTTGAGAAAGCCGCGTACCTCAGTTATAGTTGAGCAGGATGGCCACTTCAGGATGGCGTCTATCTTGTCGGGATTAGGCCTCATCCCTTCACCTGACGCTATGTGACCGAGATATAGAATGTCGGGTTGTCCCCACTTACATTTCTCCTCATTCAGGATCAATCCTTCCTTTTGCAGTGCCTCGACTACCGCAAGAACGTTCTTGACGTGTTGTTCTTCCGTCCTCGAGAAGATGATGATATCATCTAAGTACACCATGGCACAGCGATCAATGAACTCCCTGAGGACGTCATTCATCATATTCTGAAACGTTGCTGGAGCGTTGGTAAGACCAAACGGCATGACACGGAACTGGTAGTGTCCATATCGACAGGTGAATGCCGTTTTCTCTTTTGCATCGTCTGTGAGTCTCACCTGCCAGTATCCTGAGCGCAGGTCTAAGCTGGTGAAGAAGGTTGCTCCTGCGAGGTTCTGATACGACTCATCTATCCGCGGGAGCGGGTAAGCGTTCGGTTTCGTCAGTTGGTTTAGGGCTCGAAAATCGACGCAGATCCGAGGCGTACCGTCCTTTTTCGGTACTGGGAGTAGCGGAGAGGACCAGGGCGATTCAGACGGTTCGATGACCCCTTCCTTTGTTCCTTCTTCGACGAAACGTTTGATCGCTTCGTGTTCCAGCGGAGTCAGCGGGCGTCCGTACTTCTTGATCGGCTTCGCGTCTCCCACGTCAATGCTATGGTCCCATCTGCGACGTGGAGGAAACCCCACCTTTCCCCGGAATACGCTGGGTACGGTCTTCTTTACAATCTCCTTCAGCCGTTCTCCGAACGCATTTTTCTGGGGCTCTGATTCTTCGATCGGTCCTGACGTGGAGGATGTTGCGGTACTTCCCCTTGCCGCATGGGTCGATTCTATGTCATCATCTTCGCTCGTCTGTACGCAGTACAGCGGGGTGCTTCGATCCTTCTTCGCATGTTTTGGTCGGAGTCGCCAGACAAGCTTAGCAAGGCCCTTAGGTACTCGCTTCTTCTCTCCGCGTACTAATGGTTTGATTTTGAAGCGTGTATCGCTCGCTGGGTCTGTAAGGTCGTAAGAGTCATCCTTCCAGTTCGGTGAGGCTTCGTATTTCTTCAACCAGCCCCGACCAAGTAGCAAGTCATATCTGAACTGACTCTCATTGTCCAGGACGTAGGCGAGGCACTTAGTGAGGAGTCCTCCGATCTTCAATACGAAGCGCGCGAACGCGGAGGTTGTCGTACGTCCCGCGCCTACTATCTCGCGCGGAGTGATTTCAAAGATTTGCGCGTTCGCTTGTAACGCCTTCTGCTTAGTGATGTAGTTGGCCTCGGCGCCGGTATCGAGGATCGTCCTTACGAGCGTAAAGCAAGCGGCGTCAGCCGGGGTCGTCGCCTTCGGCGGTCCTACCTGTACCACGTATACGGGTAGGTTCGGACAGTTTACTGCGAACGCCGCTAACGGACTCTCTGGGTCGCTACGCGGTTCCGGTGTGGGCATAGGCGGGACGAGATTTAGACCGGGCTGCCACTCCTCATCGACAGCCTCAAAGTTATATATCTCGTCTATCTCGCCTTCTTCTAACTCTTCTGCGATCTCTAGACCCTCCTCTCCCCCTTCGGCGTCTTCTTCGTCATCTTCATCGGCTTCCTCCGCGGCTTGAAATTGGTTGTGCTGGACGGCTGATAGCTTCTGCCACAGGCTCTGTAGATCCGCTTGCATGAACTGGGGAAGCGGGTACGTTGGCTGTGGGTAGTAGAGTGTCGGGGGCTCTTCTTCGGGGTATTGCAACTCTGGAGTTTCGGCTCGCGCCTCTTCCTCGGCCGCCTCTGTCGCTGCCTCCTCGAACAAGTGGAGTTGAGAAGGACGAACCGTCCGGTCCCCGGTACGTGATTGGTTATTCATGGTGCGTCGCGGCTTTTTACAGTCCCGGGCAATATGCCCTAGCATATTACAATTGAAGCATCTGGGCCCCAATGGAATCCGTTGTGGGTTACGTGCAGCAGCCATTAGGTCTAGATCCATGGGCTCGGCGACCGAACCGGGAGGAACAGCAGTCATCGCATAAGGCGGCGCGGTTGATGCGTTATGGTGGGAGAAAGGAGACGGCGAGGGGCGGGGGCGTTTCTGACCTCGCAGGTGTAATACGGGGCCGCCTGCGCTTCTGGACATCCTCTGCAAGCTTGCCCAGTGTCGGGCCGTGGTGTAGACCGTCGCCATGGTCGCGTCCTGCTGGCGGTACAACTGCATGTGAAGCTCACCCGGTAGCCCTTTTGTGAAGAGATATTTCCTGTCGTCGAGGGCCATGTTGGATGTAACGCCGCCACTGGCGTGAGTCCGACTTGGACCGTAAAAGGGTGTTTTAACGACTTAGCGAATTCGACGACTTGATAGTCACGGGACACGAATACACGGCCTCGAGGTGCACGTGATCGTAAGGGGCACTAGGGCGAGTTCCACTAGGCGTATACTGATAACGGCTTGCTCTACCAGAGACAAGCGGACGAAGTAGCAGGCACACAGAAGGAAGAATACGAGAGGAGGCACTATGGCGATTGAAGAAGACCAAGATAAGGATCCTTGGTCTTCGATGCGGACTACTTATACATGAGAGGGTCGCTTTAAAGCTCCCCTTGAACCAAGACGACTAGTAGCGTAAGTAGCTCGAACCCTACTACAGCTACTACTAGGAATGAGTCATAGTATCGCGACCAACATGTGATACTACGGCTGACTGATGTGACTGTCCATGACTAATTACTGCTTACGAGGGGAGTCATCACCGTATCGTAAGTGTCCACAGGCCGGACCGCGACATCACCCCCTTTTCAGCTGCGACGACCGCGTCGCCGAGTAGGCCCAACGCCTCCCATCCACCCTTCCTGTACTTCCGTGATCCTGTCCCACGCGTTCGCCATCTCCAGCCTGAACTTGCCGCGACTCACCTCCCCTTGAACCCCACCGAGCGCCTGGGATAAGGCGTGGAGCCGCTGCTCCATCCTCTCAGCTTCGCGTTTGTAGGCGCGGTAGCGGTGCAGCTCGGCCTTCAGACTCACGTCCTTCAGCTCGTTGACGGCGCGATCCACTCGGTGCTGGTTACTGTGCCCCCCGACGAAGGCGTGCATATCCTCAGGGAGGTAGTGGGGCTTACCGGCCTCGCGTACCTGTGGCTCGGCGTAGAGGGGTTTGGAGTAGACCTTGTCGCTCTCGTCCATGAGGGCGAGAACGAGGGGGTCCGGGTTCATGACGACCTGGACATAGGTCGCTTGAGTCGTGGTGCCCTCGGCGGTGGTGATGGGGTAGTGGACGAAGTCCGCCCCGCGGTTGTGTTTGTATCCGTAAGGTGCGTGGCGCGCGCTGCCACCGAGGTAGCGCAGGCGGGCGGCCGGGTATGGCGCGGCGGTAGTGTCGATGGTGACGTCGCCGCGATACAGCGGGCGCCCCGTGGTGTCGCACGAGTACGGCGTCTCGAGTATGTTGTCAGAATCGGTGGCGGTGATGATGTAGGGGTGCTCAGCTGGGTAGTAGTCCTTTAGGACTCCCTCGACTTGCTCGTACACTGCCCTTTCAGCGTCTCGGTGAACCACCGGCGTCGCCACAGGATCCTCGTTCTCCTTATTGCTGCTGCTCGCAACTGAGATTGCTCCCATTGACGAGCCTCGGGCTTCCAGTCGCGTTCCCGCATCCACTCCTCCCATCGCTTCGTCGCCGGACTCTTCTTCGCCTTTGATCCGGTAGTGTACTCGTACTGGGAGAGGTCGAAGTGGGGGGCTCTCATCGTCTTGGAGAGCTGCACGAAGCCGACGCACTTCGGCTTCCGTGTAAGGCGCGGCGTTGAGACGCTGCCCGGTGGTGCTGTCGAGGAGCCAGTAGGTCGAAGGCTCCTCGGGGTTGTCGACGTCGTCGATGCACTGGACGTTGGACAGTGCGTTGCGGAGTTCTTCGTTGGTGAGGTTGCCGAGCCCGAGGGCAGTGACAGTGGCAGGAGTGGAGGCAGAGGAAAAAGACATGTTTGGATGAGGAGTGAGGAATCCAGTGTAAGGAGATGGGGGAGACTTAGCGTCATCTGCGCTGCTTTTAACTCGGTTGAGCTGACTTTCGAACTCCGCTATGGCCTCGTCAGCGAACACGTCATCTTTGTTGACCCACTGATTGTCCGAGTCGGAGTATCCCTTCCATTTCACGAGGTACTGAAGTTTCCTGCTTCTGCCGAACCGCCGAGAGTCCAGAATTCGTTCGACCTCGTATTCTTCTTCTCCGTCCACAAGGTCGGGCGGCGGTTGGGTGAAGTTTTTCCCATGCATCGGCGTCTCACGATAAGGCGTGAGTAAATCGATGTGAAACACGGGGTGAATACTCCACTGCGTGGGAAGCGCTAGTCTGTAATTGACAGGTGACAGTACTTGGGTTACGCGAAAGGGTCCGTGTCGGCGCGCGGCTAGTTTGGCTGTGGGCTGATTGGTGCGGAGGTGACGTCCTTCTAGCCAGACCTGGTCTCCTTCCTGGTACTTCGGCGTGGCTCGGTGTTTGATCCAGAGTGTCTGGGCCTTTTTGATCAGTTCCTGGGCGTTCTTCCTGGCTTCTCGGAATTGCTGTAGTCGCGTGAGTACCTGAGGGATAGGGGATGGCTTATCGATCCAATCAGCGCGCGGGTCGTATCCCATCATGAGTGCGAAAGGGGATGTTTTGGTCGCCTCGTGTGGCCAGCTGTTATGCGCGAACTCTGCCATTGGAAGGAAATGCGCCCAGTTATCTTGCCGCTCGTTCGTCCAGAACCTTAGATACTGTTCAAGCCACTGATTGGTCCGTTCCGACTGTCCGTCCGTACGTGGGTGGTAAGCGGTTGATATGTTCTGATGGATTCCTAGGATACGGCACAGCTCCCAGGTGAACTTGGATGCGAATCTGGGGTCGCGGTCACTGATGATTTTGGTCGGTAGCCCGAATCTCCGGAACACGTGAGTCACGTATAGTGCCGCGGTCCCTTCGGCCGTAATCTCCTCGACGCAGGGGATGAATATAGATGCTTTGGTGCAATCGTGGTCCGTTATGGTGAGTATGGAGTCATAGCCCTGGGATACCGGTAGTTTAGTGATGAAGTCAAGGGCTATGACTTCGAAGGGCTTAGCGTCGGGGATCGGCGTAATGGGTACTAGGGGTGCTTTCGTAGGGCGGTTGTTGACTTTGTGGCGTTGACACTCCGCGCATCCTTGAACATAATCAGTGACGTGCTTCAACATGTGAGGCCACCAGTAATGTCGTTCAATAATGCGGGCTGTTCGCTTGATGCCTGGGTGTCCGTATATGGGAGGGTCGTGGTGATTTCGGACGATGGCGCGGATGTCATCTGGTTCGCCAGTGATTACCCTCGCTCCTTGTCGATACCAGACGCCGTTGATCTTCTTGAGTTTATGAGCGTCGACCCATGGTTTGATCTTACTTTCGTCTTGTTGGTGGTTTTCCTCGGTTTGGGTAGTCATTTGTCGTGCTTTGATTCGTCGTATGGCGAATACCTTTCCGGGGAGGACCACTACTCCTTCGTTGTCTCGATCCCCTTGATCGTAGTCGGGTCTTCGGGATAGCGCGTCTGCTCTTCCGTTGTTTACACCCTTTATGTGGTGAATCTCGAAGTCATACTCCATTAACTCGAGTACTTCCCTTGCGACTCGGCGGCTTATCTTCTGCGGCGACTTCCAATGTGTAAGGTTAAGGTGGTCGGAGAAAATCTTAATCTTGTGGGGGGAGCCGGCTAGGTAGGGTCGCCAGTGTCTCAGTGCCTTTACGATAGCTAGCAGTTCGAGGTCGTATATGTCGTAGTTGCGTTCAGCTTCGTTGAGCGTGGCCGAGTAGTATCCTATCGGGTGCCTCTTGCCGTCGGCTTTCTTTTGCAGCAGTACGGCTCCCACCGCGTAACCCGACGCATCGACCTCTAATTCGAATTGGTCGGTGAGCGTGGGGTGTGCTAGCACCGGTTCGGAGGTCACGAGGTCTTTGAGAGTTAGGAAGGCCTTTTCTTCGTCGGTTCCCCAGGTCCAGTCCGCGTCTTTGCGAGTGAGGCGGTTCAATGCTCGGGCGTGTGTTGCGAAGCCGCGGATGAAGAGGCGGTAAAAATTACAGAAGCCAAGGAAGGAGCGTACGTCGCGTACCTTCGTAGGGCGGGGCCAGTCGCGTATGCCCGAAATTTTTACCGGGTCCATGCGAGTCACCCCCTTTTCAAGGATGACCCCCAGGTAATCCATCCGTGGTTGGTGGAAAAGGCACTTCTCTGGTTTGAAGTAGAGGTCATGGTCTAGCGCGATTTGGAGGATGTCGCTAACCGCGTTGATGTGTGCCTGTAGACCCGCATCTTCGTGAGTGGCAATACCGATGTCGTCCATGTAGACTCGGATAATGGTGCCCAGTCGTTCGTGTTTAAGGATGACGGGTGCGCAAATCTCATTCATCATGGCTTGGAAGGTCGCTGGTGAGTTTGTTAAGCCAAAGTACATTACCAGCGGCTCGTAGAGTCCGTATTTTGTTTTGAACGCGGCCTTTGGTTCGTCGCCCTCTTTGACTCGTATGTTGTTATAACCCCAGCGAACGTCGAGTTTAGTGTAAATGTGACCGTTGCCGAGGTCATTGATGAGTTCGGCCATGAGCGGCAGGGGGTATTGATTGCGAATGGTGCAGGCGTTGATCTTTTGGTAGTCTTGGACGGGGCGTAGTTTGCCGTCTTTCTTCTTGATGAAGAAGAATGATGATGCGTAAGGCGATTTCGATGGTCGGATATATCTCATCTTCAGTTGTTCTTCGAGCCACGTTTTGAGTTGGCCGTCTTCTTCCTGTGACATGGGGTATACTTTACAGTCGATACTTGCCGGTGTGCCTGGTTTAAAGTCTATTGCATGATCCCATGGTCTTGATGGAGGGAATCGGTGCGAGGCTTCTTCGTTGAAGATTTTAGCGAAGTGTTGATATGGTTCGGGAATTGCGGTCACTTCTAGGTTTTGTCGAGCGGCGATGGCCAACTCAGTGGCGGTCGTCCGGATTTGGCATGCCTCTTCGAGTTCCGATACTGCTTCCTCGGCTTCTTCTTGGGTCATGGCGGCTGCAAGCACGGTCTGTCGTTCTGAGGGGCGAGTGGATCGAAGAACAACGGGTAGGTTCTCCTCGTGAATGGTGGCATGCTTCCAGCTGATGGTTGGTTCGTAGGTGGATAGCCAGGGGTACCCTAGCACCAAGTCTTCGTCGCCGATGTCGGTGACGAGGAATCGCATAACCCTGTTGATCCCTTTTGTTTCTACGTCGAGATCGATGAAGTGCGTAATAGACCCAGCTTTATTTTCAGTGTTATCAATGTTCCATATTTTCTTTGGGCGGTCCAGGGGTTGTAACCCTAGTCCCATACGTTTTGCGAATGCTGGTCTTATGAAGTTGTCGGTGGCTCCCGAATCTACGAGCCCTTTTATGTCGGCCATGGAGTAACTTGTACGAATCGAGACTGGAATTCGAAGCGAACGGAAGCGAGTCATGATTACAGAGTTACAATTAATTGCCCTCACCCAGGCCGTTGGGTTTAGGCGTCCCGAAAACCCTCCTGATTCCATAGGTCTTGGAATATGAGGTCTTTTACTTCGTCCGTTGCCCCTCGCACCCCTTCGAGCCATGTTTTGGCCGTATCTTGTGGTGTTGAGGTGCTTGCAGTACGGGCTGTTGACGGTTCCTGACTGTAGTAGTCCGTCTCAGCGCTGCGACTTTGGCTTGTAGGAGGTCTGTACTGCTGCGTCTGCTTTCTGGGTCGCGTGCAGTCTCGTGAGAAGTGACCCGGGTTATTGCAGTTATAGCAAATGACTTCCCGCATGTCGCGTCTCTGTCCGCCTCCTCTACCCCTTCCCCCTCTTTGGTTTTGGTATTGCCTATTTTCCCTTCCCAGGACTTCTTCGGCGTTAGCCAGCCTGGCCCGAGAGCGATCGGCCGATGTGTCCATGGCGTTTGGGTCGTACCTTGGGGGTGGATTGCGCGGGGGGTTCCACGGGGATCCGTAGTTTCGGGGAACATTGGGACGTGCCGAAGGTGTAGGTTTGGACAGGTGTAACCTGGCTCGGAGGTGGATGTATTGTTTCTGACGTTTCAGAGTGGCGTCCTTCCATTCGTTGAACGTGTCTGGGCTGTCCAGTTCGTAGACTTTGGTGAACAGCGCGGGTGGTAGTCCCGCCGTGAACCGATCGATCGTTTGTCGGTCGTTGAGGCGATAGTCAGCCTTCCGCGCCAACTGTTCGAAGTTGGTGACGTACGTGTCAATGTCGTCTCCGACCATTTTGAAACCCTTTGCCAAGGCCGCTTGAGCTTGTTCCTGTTCCAGGACGTTGGAGAAGCGGTCCGAGAAGCCGGCGGTTAAGGTATCCCAGAGGTACTCATCATACCTGTCTCTTCCGGTCCTTACTTCGTTATTGAGCCAGGTGAGGAACCCGAGGGTCCAGTTGCTGACGGCTGGTCCTTTTACGTATCCTAGGAACATGAGGCATCTGCGGTACACGTTTCGTAGGACGGGGGCGTCCCCGTTGAGTGCCCAGTAGAGGTGCCATTGAGTGAGGAAGGCCTCGTAGTCAGCCCTGTCTCCTGTGAATACGGTGGGTTTTTCGCCCGTCAGTTTGTCTTCGCCGGGCTGTATTCCTGCGCCTCCTCCTGCGCCTGCGCCTCCACCACCTCCATTGCCTCCACCGCCTCCATTGCCTCCACCGCCTCCAGGTGGCGCTGGGAATCCTCCTTGTGGCGGTCTTCCTCGTGGTGGCCCTCCTCCGAAGTTTCCTCCGGGTCTTCTTGGTGGAGGGGGGCTTCCCCGTCCCGGGGGAGGGTCCGGGTGGTTGGGTCCTACTGCGCGAAATATCGCGGCTTCATCGGCGTCCATTCGATGTCCCGTGCCTGGGTGAATGGGTAGGAGGACTGCATTAGCTTCCTCTTGAATGCGTCGTACTTCTTCATTAATAAGGGTGTCTTCTTGCGTGATGGTTGCCATTGCAGCTATGGCTGGGGAGCGTATGTGGATGACTTCCGGTTCGGTTATGTGAAGCGACTCAGCTGTTTGGACTATGTCCGCGACTTCCGATTCTTCGTCGTCCGCTTCGGTTTGGTCGTCTTCTCCGCTCGTTTCCGAGGGTGCGGGTGTGCGGGGTTCCGAGGTACTCGGTTCTTGTTCTGGTTGTCCGTCTATGCGCCCCCACTGTTCTCGGGTGGGTAATCCCCTCGTGTCAATGTCGCAGTTGAAGTTTCTTCCTGCGGGTCGTACTGCGTCCCACCTGTTGTCGATCGGGTTCCACGTAATCTCTACCCAACAGATGTTCTCGAAGTTGAACTCAACTGGTCGGTATCGGGTAGGTCCCGACGCGAAGTCGACGAAGTATCCGGTGTCTCCTCGGTACTCTCTCCACCTTGCTGCTCCAAGGAATTGTACGGGTACGTTGCGATCTCCTCTTCGCTCAGAGGAGTATGTTCGAAAGTTGGTCCAACGATCTCGAGTCGTGAACGCCACGGTGGATGGATCTTGGTCTTAATGTAACGCCGCCACTGGCGTGAGTCCGACTTGGACCGTAAAAGGGCGTTTTAACGACTTAGCGAATTCGACGACTTGATAGTCACGGGACACGAATACACGGCCTCGAGGTGCACGTGATCGTAAGGGGCACTAGGGCGAGTTCCACTAGGCGTATACTGATAACGGCTTGCTCTACCAGAGACAAGCGGACGAAGTAGCAGGCACACAGAAGGAAGAATACGAGAGGAGGCACTATGGCGATTGAAGAAGACCAAGATAAGGATCCTTGGTCTTCGATGCGGACTACTTATACATGAGAGGGTCGCTTTAAAGCTCCCCTTGAACCAAGACGACTAGTAGCGTAAGTAGCTCGAACCCTACTACAGCTACTACTAGGAATGAGTCATAGTATCGCGACCAACATGTGATACTACGGCTGACTGATGTGACTGTCCATGACTAATTACTGCTTACGAGGGGAGTCATCACCGTATCGTAAGTGTCCACAGGCCGGACCGCGACATTGGACATCGGTATCTGAATCTCGATGCCTTGGAACAGCCGGATATACTGATCCATGTCCCCATGATAGGTGATTCTGTGTAAGTGCGCGCGAAGCTCATTCAAACGCGCCGGGGGCTCAAAATGACTCAACAGCTTGGGCTTCAGGTCGTCCCAGTGCGGCGCCTGATGGTTGTTCTCGACGCGGGTGGCCTGATACCAAACTAGGGCCTGTTCGCGGAAATAAGGTGCGATCGCTACCGTCCAACGATCTCTTGGATGATTCATGTCGCGCAGCGCGTCCTCTGCAGTATTGAGCCAGGCCTGCAAGTTCTCGTCTCCCTTCCCTGCGTATGGCTGTAACGAGAGACGAGGTGGTCCCGTACGGGCGGGAGAGACTGGCGCTGCAGCTGGTGCTTGTACTGGCTGCGCCTGTTGATTGGCGTGATTCTGGAGTACCGTTGCTTGGGTCTCTACTACTGATACTCGCTGATGTAGATTTTGTAGCATCCCGTGGATGGCTTGCAGGGTGTCGTCGTTCGTCGGTAGGCCTGTCATTACAACAGGTGGGGAGTGCGCAGGGTCTCCGGGAGGGATCCCCGTCGCATCAAGCTGGTCGTGACTCATCACGATGGGGGTAAGGTGCTAACACAAGTAAAATACGAGGATGGGGGTTCTGCGCAACTAATCAGCTACGCGGGTCTGTTGTGAACGGGCGCGGTCGGGCGCAAGTGAGAGTAGATGACGGCTGACCAGTAACTGGGTCAGTACAACGGCGCTCCTAGAGCGTAGTTTCTGCTGTACCTAGGTAGAATGAAAAGTCGACTGAAGTTCTTCTGGTGTTCTGACTAGAAGTGAGCGCTTTGGATTTGTTTGATTTCTAAACCGAGCATGAGTTTCTTCTGAAAAGCCTCACACTTGATCAAGTGTGATGTCGCTCACTCTGTGACAAATAAGACAGTTGTCGCGGCAAAATGAACGAGAGAATTCTACTCCTATTCAATGATACTACGGCGCTTAAGTAGCTACGGAGAGCCTCTTGGCGCTTACATATTCTTTGGCTATTACAGGGTTAGTCTGTACTATAATTGGTGGAAGCAAGCAGATACAGAATCGAGTCATATCGAATCACGGGGACTCGGGCTGAGTCATCTGTGACCGAATCGGTTCACAACATTGTGCCTCCAAGTTGCAAATGACATATTTCCAAAAACGGTCTGACCCCATCCTGACCCCTTGACTAGTCACTGACTTGACCTGAGTGGCCGTTTTTCCGCATCCAGTCACGTCCCCAAAAAGGAAGGTGCCAAGAAAGTCACGTTTTTCCTGTCCTTACAAAACGGGCGTCCCCGAACAGCATTCGAGCTCAGTGAACTCTACTCTTAGTAAGCGCGAATAAAACACTTTTATTTTTAAAAATGCTACTTCCTTAATCGTACACTTTATCTTTAGTCATCAGACATAATCTCATATGTTTTTTTAAGATGTTCACACCACTTAACAAGATAATAAATATATTTTTATTATCTAATTAGGCTACGTCTATTTTTTGTCTAAGTCGTACTATGCCGCGCGAACGGGGTGCGGGCGCGGTGAACGCGAGCGCACGGAGACGCGCCGGTCCTGCTGCTCGACACGGCTTGCCCTCGTGCGCCCATTCCCGCGCGAACGGGGCGCCACGGGATGGGGCGGCTTGCCCTCGCATGCCCCCTTTCCGCGCGAACGGGGTGGCGCGGACAAGAGGGAAGCGGGGGGCGGGGGCCGCGTGCCCTCGCGTGCCTCCATCCCGCGCGAACGACGGAAAGGGGAGGTGTCGGGGCGACGGGGAGAGGGGGCGGCATGCCCTCGCGCACCCCCCTTCCGCGCGAATGAGGAAGGGTGGTGGGCTGGGAGTGGCGTGCCCTCGCGTGCCTTCATCCCGCGCGTACGGGGCGGGAAGGGGAGGTGTCGGGGGCGACGGGGGGAGGGGGCGGCATGCCCTTGCGCACCCTTCCGCGCGAATGGAAGGATGGGGCCGGGGGTGGCGTTCCCTCACGTGCCCCCTTCCCGCGTACCGGGGGGGCGCGGCCAATGGGGAAGGGTGGCGTCGGGTGGCGGCATGCCCCCTTCCTGCGCGTATGGGGCGGTGCGGCCAAAGGGGTGCCGGGGGGCGTCGTGTCCTGATGCGCCCCTTCATGGGAAGGGAAGGGCCGGGGAGAGAGGGAGGGCGGCGGCGGCGTGCCCTCGTACGCACCCCTTCTGTGGGAATGGGCGGCGCGGCCAAGGGGGAAGGGGTGGGACCGAAGGCGAAGGGGCGGCGTGCCCTCGTGCGCATCCCTTCCACGCGAATGGAGAAGGGAGGCGCCGAGGGGAGAGACGGCGGCGTACCCTTGTGCCCACTCCTTCCGTGCGAATGGGAAGGGAGGTGCGGGGAGAGAGGGAGAGGTGGGCGGCGCGGACAGGGGGCAGGGAGAACCGGGGGTGACCGCGAGAAGGGGCAGCGGCGTGCCCACGCGCGTCCCTTCCACACGGCACGGACATGGGGGAAAGGGAGGGGAGGACAGCGTGCCCTCGTGCGCCGCCTTTCCGCCCGAACGGGGTGGCGCGGACAGAGGGTGAGGGAGGGGGGGCGGCATGCCCCCCTTTCTACACGCGAAGGGGCGGCGGTCAGTGCGGGGGAGGGGAAGAGGAGGGCGGGGACTTACCCTAGTGCGCCCCCTTTCTGCGCTCGAACGGGGCGGCGGTCAATGCGGGGGAAAGGGAAGACGAGGGAGGGGGCGACTTACCCCGCGCGCGATGAAGGGGAAGGGGTGGGGCGTTGGCCTGTCCTCTTGCGTCTTCTCTTCGACGCGAATGGGGCGGGCGACGGGGACGGAAGGAGGGAGGGAAGGGGAGAGGAGAGGAGAGGAGGGTGGAGAGTGGAGGGGGGGGATGAGACGTCCTACCGTCTGCCGATTCTGTACGAATCGGGTGGCACGCACAATAATGCGGGATGGGGGGGAAAGTTGGGGTGGCGCGCCAGAGTGTGCACACGGGACCCTGTGGCGGAAATAAAACGTGCCTGCCACGTACGCTGAAGCGCTGACGTGGCAGGCACGTGTTGCTTCCGCCACAGGGTCTCTTCCCCCTCCATTCCCCCCTCCATTCCCCCTACCCCATTCGCGTCGAAAAGGGAACACAGGAGGGCAGGCCGACACCCCTGCATCGCGCGCAGAGAGGGGCGCACGAGGGTAAGTCGCCCACCCACTCTTTCCCCCGCATTGACCGCCGCCGCCCCCTTCGCACGCAGATAAGGGGCACACAATGCCCGCCGCCCCTCGGCCTCCCGGGCCCTCCCTTCTCCCCCGTCCGCGCCGCCACGTTTACGCGGAAGGGTGGCGTACGAGGGCATGCCGCCGCCGCCCTCCTTTCCCCTGTCCGCAGCACCCTATTCGTGCGGACAGCGGGCGCACGAGGCATGTTGCCCCCGGCCCCTTCCTGTATGCGCGGAAAGGGGGCACGCGACCCCCTCCCTTCCCCATTTGCGCGGAAGGGGGGGCACTCTTCCCCACCACTCCCCGCCCCTTCCCTCTTGTCCGCACCGCCCCGTACGCGCGGAAGGGGCACGCGAGGCCGGCCACCCCCTCCCTTCCCCATTCGCGCGGAAGGGGGCGCACGAGGGTACACCGCCCCGCCTCTCCGCGTCGCTCCCGCTCCCGCCCTCTTCCCCTTCCCTCTTCGCGCCACCCCGTTCGCGCGGAAGGGGTGCACGCGGGCACGCCACCCCCGGTACCCTTTCCCCCTTGGCCGCGCCGTCCCGTACGCGCAGGAAGGGGGCACGCGAGGGCACGCGATCCCCGGCCCCACTCTTCCCCATTCGCGCGGAAGGGGGGTACGCGAGGGCATGTCGCCCCCTCTCCCCGTCGCCCCCGACACCTCGCCTCCTCCCTTGGGCCGCGCCACCCCATACGCGCGGGATAGAGGCACGCGAGGGCACGCTACCCGGCCCCACCCTTCCCCATTCACGCGGAAGGGGGCGCACGAGGGCACGCCGCCCCCTATCCCCATCGCTCCCGGCCCCTCCCCCTTGGCCACGCCGCTCGTACGCGCGGAAATGGGGCACCCGAGCGCACACACCACTCGTGCGGAAGGGGGTGCACGAGGGCACGACGCCCCCGGCCGCCCCGTACACGCGGGTACGCCACACCCGGGCCCACCCTTCCTCATTCGCGCGGAAGGGGGCGCATCGAGTGCATGCCGCCCCGTACGCGCAGAGGGCACGCCGCCCCCGCTTCCCTCTTGTCCGCGCCACCCCGTTCGCGCGGAAAGGGGGCATGCGAGGGCAAGCCGCCTCATCCCGTGGCGCCCCGTTCGCGCGGGAATGGGCGCACGAGGGCAAGCCGTGTCGAGCAGCAGGACCGGCGCGTCTCCGTGCGCTCGCGTTCACCGCGCCCGCACCCCGTTCGCGCGGCATAGTACGACTTAGACAAAAAATAGACGTAGCCTAATTAGATAATAAAAATATATTTATTATCTTGTTAAGTGGTGTGAACATCTTAAAAAAACATATGAGATTATGTCTGATGACTAAAGATAAAGTGTACGATTAAGGAAGTAGCATTTTTAAAAATAAAAGTGTTTTATTCGCGCTTACTAAGAGTAGAGTTCACTGAGCTCGAATGCTGTTCGGGGACGCCCGTTTTGTAAGGACAGGAAAAACGTGACTTTCTTGGCACCTTCCTTTTTGGGGACGTGACTGGATGCGGAAAAACGGCCACTCTTGACCTGACCATGGTGACTGTGACCCTTGTGACCCCGCGTCAGCTTGACTTGTACAACACTGGTCGTATCAGGTGTTATGAAACCTGCTGTAAACGCAAAACTCATCTATTTATCAACCAACTTCCTGTCGACCCACCTTCATGAGGTGTCTATACCACTGGAAAGGGTTCATCCGGGGTTGGTCTAACAGCCGCCGTCATGCGCGACCCTGTAACAGATGAAATGGTTCTCGGTGCGTTTCGTTCTCAGTTTCTTATCCAGATACTGACACGAAGTCGCAGAGGGCGGCGCGCTCGTCTTGGCAGACAACGAGATATGCTGCGTCGATGAGTTCGACAAGATGGATGAGTCCGATCGGACGGCAATACACTAGGTTATGGAGCAACAGACGATCTCCATCTCGAAAGCGGGAATCACGACACCCATCGCACGCACGTCTATCCCAACTGTCGCCAATCCTCTCTATGACCGCTACAACCCCAAGGTATCTCCAGTTGAGAACATCAAGTTACCAGCAGTGCTTCTCTCCCGTTTTGACTTGCTCTTCTTGTTGCTGGACAAGCCATCGCGCGACGACGACGAATGACATGCGCAACGCACCACCCACGTCCATATGTATAACGGGCACCTAGAGTTTGAGTACGAGCCGCTCGAGCCAGCCCTAATGCGGTACGGGACTCCCTTACCCCATCTGCCCACACTCACTCACGACTAACTAGCCTACAAGCCTTTACAGAGTATACATCGCGCTCGCCCGCCGGTGTCACCCTGTTGTCCCTCCCGACGTGTCACCCTACATCGTCGACTCTTACGTGCGCTTGTGCAAGCAGTCCAAAGACGTGCAGCGCGACCGCTCGCGCACGCTGCTCGGAGTTCTGCGGCTCGCGCAAGCACTCGCGCGGCTGCGCTTCACCGCGGCGGTGCTGCATGCGGACGTGGACGAGGCTTTCCGACTGATGGCGGCGAGCAAGGAGAGCCTGCACGACGACGATGGGGACGACGCCGACGCGCGTGACGCGGACCGCCCCGACACCAACAGGGTATACCGCATCATCAAAGACATGGCCCAGGCTGCGGTGGCCGCCGGAACCTGGCGCGGATGCGGGAGCGCCCACGCAGACTCGAGCGTGGGCCGGATCACGAACGCGATGTGCAAGACGAGGAAGGGGAGGGGGGCGGGCCCAGTGGACGTGCTCTCGATGGTGGACATTCGCGCGCGCGGGGCATACTGAGGCACAGTTACTGACAACGATTCAAGACGTGAGACTGTGTTACCCGTATTACCTTTTTGCAGAAACTGAAAATTATGCTTATAGTTCGATGATCTCAACATTTGGATGCGCGTGGCGAACAGCTCGAAGCTGAGCTTTGCATGATCCTCGCCGACGACATGTGCATTTTTTTGTACCATAGGATAGGCCTGGCCTGGCCGTCGTGCTGGCTTTGCATTCTCTATTTCAATTGCCCTATTTATCGTGTAACGTTCATATATCCCAACTATCGTCTATCGCCATCGCAATATTGTTTGAGGTATGCCTGCATTCCAATTCGTACTATGTATGTTCGATCCTATAGTGGCGACGTTCCGTCGTTAGGGTGTCCACTTCGCATCTCAAACTTGCGCCCCGAAGCCTTGCCCGAAGCTGACATTCGCAACCACAGTCCATGACAATCACTGTAAGCGTAAGCGTCACGTCCATATTTTACACCTTTCAAGTTCACTTCTACAGTAATGAAAGTCGGTGTTATGATTCATGTACGAAAACGAAAGGGACCGTATGTGAGGATCCTAAGGCAATCCCAATATGTTTAAATACTGTGAAGGGAGCTAAACCGGTATGCAGCCCCTACGACGCAACGCCAGCGTCACTGGCATAACTAGGGGGAAATTCAGATCTCTCCACGCGAAGTTGTTGTATCTCATGCCTCAAGAAGTTGTTTTCGAACTGGAGTCTCTGAGCATCAAATGAAGATGTGGCCACACCCGCCACACCCCCAAGCTCACCCCTGTCCGTGGTGACCGTTAAAAGAGGATTGGAGGGCTGTCCGTCCGTAGGTTGGGAAGGCGGACCGTTTGCCAGCGAGCGGAGCCGCGCAAGCTCCTTATCTGATAGACCAACAGGGATAGTCACCGTACGTCGCAACGGGAGTGGTGAATCGTCCGGGGAATATGGGCGGTGGAACAACAGTTGCTGCGAGTCGGTCTGAGGCCCTGCGGGATGTAGTGCTATCTCGGTGGTGATCGGCCTTGTTGGGTCGAATGGCGTCACTGTGACCCCCGATACGATTTCGCTCGGAAATGAAGGCCTAGCGGATGTGCGTCTGTGACCTCGTCTCCGTCGACGCCATACTACCAAGGCAATGGCCCCAATCACGAGTAAAGCCGCAACGCCACCTATGACACCCTTGGTAACCACCGACAGGCTGGTATGCGGTGTTGATGATGTCCCAGTCGCCGTGGGATTGGGTATTATTAGGACGACGGGTGCTCTGAAAAAAAAAAAAAGTAAAACGGAGCACCGAATACAAGGTGTTTGCCCTAAACGAACTCGAGAGCCAATGGCGCATACATTGCACCTTGTGCAGGGCTAGTAGACAGAGATGCGGTCATATCAATTAGCATCCGACAAATCCAAATCCAGGAACTTACCTGGGTCCTCCCAAGATGGTTTGGTGAAGGTCGCTTTGTCCAAATGGGGTGAGCGGGTTGGTAGACTCTCTATTGTGAACACTTGAAATAAGAGTTGTGCGTTGATCAGGATTTGGCATCGTGGCGGCCGCAAACATGCTCCAGCCTAAAATCACATCAACTGAGGCAACTACAAACCATAGCTCTACTGACTGGATAATGGCCCGGGGTTATCTGCGTCTGAGTCGAGGTTGTCGACTGGCATGCCAGAATTGCTGAAATTCAAAGTCGAGGAGAGGTTATTGATGTAAGTACTTTGACCAGTCATAGACCTGGAAACGGAGTCGGACCAATGTCAAGATAATGCAGAAATCAGAAGATACAGACGGGTGATTCGACGACGCTGGTGTTCAGCCAGACGTCGGCAAATAGATTATAACCTAATGTCCACGAGCCCACTTGTTCGTATGTGGCAAGTAAGTGTTTATCACTTGTCAGCGCAAGGTTCTTCCATTGAGCGTAAAGACTCGCAGCTGTACTCTATAGACTAGTCAATTTCGCTACACAACATATCCAAACAATCTGCACGAACAGAATACTTGTCGACATCGGCATCCCGCTTGACAATTGAGCTCATTTTGGACATAGCTTCGATAGCAATTATACCCTTGATCGCAAGGTTAGTCTGATTGTCGGCCGATAGTCCATCCGCAGAGGACCTGTGTAGGTAGTCATTCAAGTTGTCGGTAATAAGCATTAAAAGAGATAGCGCACTGATTGTGGACCAACAGTGTCGCGTCAGACAGATAATTAGCCCAGGAAATCAGTACTGTATCATACTGTCCGGTTTTGTTGGTCCTACGAGGGTTCGAACTTGAAAGAGGAGCACTGCACGTACGTATCTGCTTATCAGGCCAATATCTCCACTTGCACGAGCGTGGGCATAAGTCATGATCAACATATTCCCAGAATCTTCATAGCGAACGAGGAATTTGTCAGCGATATGCAAGACTACTGGAGAGGTACAAACGTTCTACTCCTTGATGGTGTGGAGACTTCGTGAATGTGACATCGGGATAATTCGTCCCTTTGCGTTCTCGATAATCAGTGTTTTGAATCTAGCCTCTCCGATTCTTGGACGCACCGATATCGGCAGCAGCGTACGGGTAGGTGTATATTTGTGACGCCTGAAGCTGAAACAATGGCTCGAGGAAGAGTCCACCCAGATCAGGATCGATGTACATGAACGCTGGGAAGGCAGAATACAGCGTCTCGACGGCATTGACCCGGCTTGACATCGTCAGAATCGGTCTCCCACCCAACGCACACCGTTAACTCACTTCGCATTCGATCCACCAATATTCCTCATAAACGCCATCACATCCGACTTGTTGAAGTCACCGTCTGCGTCAATCCCATATGTCAGGTGAAAGCTGCCATACACTTGTGCGGTCGCGAGGGACACCAGATCCCAAAGTGGTCCAGAGATAGGAGAAGCTTGCTGGAGTATCTTCAGGTCGAGTTCCTGGGCTCTCGAAGAGGCACTGGCGAAATCACTGATAAAGTCGGCCTTATATAATAATATGAGACAAATCGTCCATCAATGAATGTGGATACGGACCAAGATATCGCCCTTGCCACCATATTTGTCCTCGTAGAGCAACCTACGTTGCTGAGTAGCTCCAGATAGGTTCGTGTAGTTGATGACTAGGTTTACGCGGTATCCGATAGCCGAGATGACGGGATCCTGTGTAGCTTGGATGGTGCCAAGGTCGCGTGATATAGCGAAAACTGTCGAGTCTTGATAGTCCTGGGCCTTGTCATATCCTTGATCTACGTTTCCCAAGACCCCATTAAGCCGGAATAAATCACGGGAAGCTAGAACCTGGGATACATTGGTCGTAATGTCACCATGACCACCCTGAATCACCAACTATGAGGGGAAGAATGCAGATCGCACCATGACCACTCACCGACTGCATACCAAAATTCAATGTGCCCCATTCGGGTTGAGGGCGAATGGCATAGTCGAAGTGGCCACCGTTAATTGCCATTCCACCAACTGTCGAGTGATCGTAATCCAACTTGGTTATCCCTGACGAACGACTGAGACGCAATGGAGCAGGAACAACAGCTTCACCCACCTAGGTTGAGATCCGAATACACCTGCATGGCATGAGCCGTACCATCCAGAGACTCTGCAGTTAATGACATGTATGAGAATGGGGTTGATTGCTTGACCCAATCATCGTGCTACGATGGAGGTGTCAGTAGATAATCCTGGCAACGACAGGTAACTCTAGTCCTGAGTTACCTCAATCGGGTTCAAGAAGGTGAGATTAATTTGCATGGGTCCGGCTTCTGCAATGAGCTTGGTCTGGGTAGGTGAAATCACCACGTTGGTGAGGTTCACAGTTGTGTTTACGGTAGATGCATTTCCCAGAAATAAGTAGGTACTATTGTCGACACGGACGAGAACGACAAGGTTAAGGACCTAAAGTGCGGTCAGTTTTGGTGTTATGCCGAGCGAGGATTAACGTACATCCAGGCTTGGATCCCACATCAGAAAAATCACATCCCCTTCCCCTTCCCCTTTGGCGCCCTTCCTCTTTTCTGCCCCTTCTGGGTACTTCCACCGTACCTTCTTTGGCTTTTTAGGTCACTGCCGGAGTTCTTGCCACTTTCAGTTTTTACGATACATTAGAGAGGGGAATGTTAAGATGTAATACTGTACATGATGTTCTACATATTTATTAACAAATCTACAGACTCGTCCTTCATCGTCGTCGTCTCCGTTCACACCACTACTGCTGCCATCATTGTCACACCCATCGTCACCTCCATTGCCGCTGCCTTGCCATCGTCGTCATTACTGTTGCAGTTGTGGCTGTGGTCGTCTTCATCACGCACTTCGTCGTTGTCGCCATTGCCGTCTTTGTTGCGCGCTTCGTCATCATGGTCGTTGCCTCGGTCATGGACTCATGGTCATGTTGTTGTCACTTCGTCGTGGTCGTAGTGGTCATTGCGTCGTCGTTACTACTGCCGTCGCCGAGCTGTCAGCATCACAGTTGGGGTGGCGGCAACACGGGTCCGGGTGGGGTGGCAGGGGTGTTACTGGGGTGTTGCCACGATAACTGGGTGTGACAGTGGGGTAGCGGCGGTTGGGCAACACGGGGTCGGTGGGTCGTTGCGTGGGCAACGGAATCGATGCGGTAGCGGCTGGCAAACAGGGATGGTTTGCATGCACACGAGGGGAGGGGACGGCAGTGGCCGCTGTTGTCCTGCATTAGTTCGAGATGGAAAGAAAGGGAGGAAAAAAAACTTATCACAGTTTGTGGTCAAGTGGGTACGGACGTATGCAAAACCAGAGTGGCAGATAGAGTGACTTCGAAAAAACAGAGTCGCGTTGATTGTTGAACGTTGAACGTTGATTGTCAGATCGTGGGAATATATTTTCCTGTTCCGCCATAAGCGCAACCATCCGTTTACGAAGTTGTTCTTCACTCCTGCCTTACAGTCGCCCCACACGCGCATCCTGCCTTCGTCTTCTCCCCCACCCTCACACATCATGGCCGCCTCCCTGTCCCTCACATCCCTCACAGGTACACGTGTGCTGTCCTGCTGCCCACCATACCAGTACCCCCACAACAAGGTACTTTTTTTTTTCCGCTCATCCCTACCATCTCCACCCCAACTCGCACATCCACAGGCCACCCTCTGCACCCGCCAACACCTCACCACTTACCACTCCCACGTTGCGTGCACCTGAGCTCCTCGCCGCTGCACCACCCACTTGCAAAACATTCAGCTAAGTTTTTTTTTCTCCCTCTTTCTATCTCGTCGAGGGCTCATCGAGGGTAGGATGGCAGATATTATTGCCGCTGTCCCTTGCACGCATGCAGGTACCTCTATTCCCCAGTCACCATTGCATTGACCCCGTTGCCCACGCAGCAATCCACCAACCCCATCTTGCTCAATCGCCGCTACCCCCACTGTCGTGCCTAGTCATTGCGGCAACTAGCACCAGGCCACCATCCAGGACGGACCGTCCCCACCCTGACCACGTCACTGCCATCCTGACCGAGATCCCAACAGCTACGGTAACAACTAACAACAGTGACGACAACGCGACCACAATGAAGTGACGACGACATGACCATGACTGCGACGCAATGAGCATGACGACAAAGTGTGCAACAAAGACGGCGATGGGGACGACGACGACAGCAGGGATGGCTGTAACCAATGACGACTGCGAAGGTGATGTAGTGAAGACAATGGCTGCAGCGGGGACAGTCGCCGGGACGACAGCGGGAATGGCAGTGGTAGGGTTGGCGGTGGCAGGGACGGCGTTGCTGGCAAGTGTAGTGATATCCAGCGTAGCGCCTTCCTTGTACTAGTATTTACACAGAATACATGACTTTTATGCTCTTTTAAATGACCTTTGGAGTGACCTTCTCGGTATCTTTCACTGAGCTGCAGACATCCTTCTAGCAGGGCTTTGAAAGGTATTACCCTTCCAGCGGCTCTTTGGAAGATTTAGGCCATGCCTGCCAGCAGAGGAATCCCCTTCCCGGCTTCTGTCCCTTTTGCCGCTTCCGGAAGCCGAGAAGGGACCGAAAAAGCGACTTGTATTTTTGCTGATGGAACGCCAGGCGTACACCGAAGACGACATTCTCAAACATGCACGGTTATTATTAGAGCATGGCGCAGAAGCGAGCAGACCAGACAGGAACAACCGAACACCGTTACTCCTGGCACTGGGGCGGGATTGGTTCAAGGTCGCGCGGATTCTTCTTGAGCATGGCGCAGATGTCAGTGTGGAGAGCATCAACGACAAGACCTCATTGCACCTACTGTCAGAAAGCCGAATTCACGACGAAAGCGAGGCTCGTGATCTTATTTGGCTTTTACTGGAGCACGGCGCGACAGTGAACAGACGAGACGAGAGCAACCAAACGCCGTTACTTCTGGCAATGGGGCGGCATCGGTTCAAGGTCGCGCGGATTCTTCTTGAGTATGGCGCAGATGCCAGTGTGGAGTACGACGACGGCAAAACCCCATTGCACCTGTTGTCAGAAAGCCGAATTCACGACGAAGGCGAGGCTTGCGGTCTTATTCGGCCTTTGTTGGAGCATGGCGCGGAGGTGAACAGACGAGACAAGAGCAACCAGACGCCGTTACATCTAGCAATGGGGTGGATATGGTTCACGGTCGCGCGGATCCTTCTTGAACATGGCGCAGATGCCAATATAGAGAACGACGACGGCAAGACCCCATTGCACTTATTGTTAGAAACCCGAATTCACGACGGAGGCGAGGCTTGCGGTCTTATTCGGCTTTTGTTGGAGCATGGCGCGGAGGTGAACAGACGAGACAAGAGCAACCAGACGCCGTTACATCTAGCAATGGGGGGAAATCGGTTTAAGCTCGCGCGGATCCTTCTTGAGCATGGCGCAGATGCCAGTATGGAGAACGACGACGGCAAGACCCCATTGCACCTATTGTCAGAAAGCCGAATTCACGACGGAGGCGGGGCTCGCGATCTTATTCGGCTTTTGTTGGAGCATGGCGCGACGGTGAACAGACGAGACAAGAGCAATCAAACGCCGTTACTTCTGGCACAGGGGCGGCATCGGTTCAAGGTCGCGCAGATTCTTATTGAGCATGGCGCAGATGCTGAGGCCAAAGATGGTACACTGCGTTATCGACCAGTCACCCATATCATACTAAATACTCGTCCACCTAGGTGCCGACAAAACCAACATGGTTATGCAGCAGGATATGGAGAAAGTACTGCGTGATGTACTAGAAGTAAAGTGTCTGTCATCTCCTACCCATATCGTGTCCGCTATAGAGACTGAATCTTCTGCCCAGGGACACAGATAGAAAAGGACATCCACAAATGGCTTTCTCCACCGGACCCGTCCACAAATTACGATATTGCGTGCGAGACACACCAAGAGGGAACTTCCGCGTGGTTTTTTCAAAGCAAGAAATTCCAGGACTGGACATCCAACGGATCTCTCCTTTGGATCCATGGAAAGCGTAGGCTCCTCTTATCTTTTGCCGCTCCGGACCTGATGATCTCTGATTTGCATAGCGGGGTCCGGGAAGAGCATCCTTTGGTTCGTCATTTCCCAGGTACCGTCGTTGATGACGGAAACTCATAATGACCAAAGCTCTGCCATTATAACCGTTGCGCGATGCCAGACAGGCCTCCTTAGCATATTTCTACTTTGACTTTCGGGACAAAGACAAAAAACAAGACTTGCGCAACTTTGTCACCTCTCTTCTCGTTCAACTCTCTGCCCGGTCAAGCCCATGCTCCAAGATAATCTCCCGTATATATTCTACACACGGGAAGGGTACGCGGCAACCCAGCATTCACGCCTTGAAGGATTGTCTTCAGGACATGCTCTCAGTCGTAGCACGGCAGCCAACTTACATCATTGTTGATGCGCTCGATGAGTGTCCCAATGCCTCTAGGATGCCGACCCCACGAGAAGTTGTGCTTGACCTTCTAGAGGACCTTGTCCGGCTGGGCCTTCCGAACTTGCATATCTGTGTTACTAGTCGGCCGGAGGCTGACATCAAAAAAGTCCTTGGGCTGCTGGCTAGTGTTGTTCCACTTCATGACGAGGTGGGACAAGAGAAAGATATCTCCGACTACGTGAGCACGGTGGTTTCCTCGGATCGGAAGATGCAGAGATGGAGGGATTATGAGAAGGAGCTGGTCATTGGGACGCTATCTGAAAAAGCGGACGGAATGTAAGGGCGTCCTCCCGTGCTCGGTGATAAGTCAAGTCATCTTATCTTTAATATCCAGGTTCCGATGGGTAGCCTGTCAGTTGGAGGTTCTGCGGCGCTGTCCCCCAGCAAGTATTCGGCAGACCCTTGACCAGCTACCCAAATCGTTGGACGAGACCTATTTACGCGTGCTCAGTCAAATTCCCCAGGCGAACCAAGCCCACGCCCATCGTATGCTGCAGTGCCTCACGGTAGCCGTCCGTCCGCTTCGTGTTGAAGAGCTTGCGGAATTGCTTGCTTTCGAGTTCGATGCGGCCCAGGAAGGGATTCCGAAATACCATGCAGATTGGCGATATGAAGATCCGACAGAGGCCGTACTGTCAATATGCTCAAGTCTGGTCACCATCGTCGACAGCCCATGGGACGACTCTCAGGTTGTCCAGTTTTCACATCTCGCCGTTAAGGAGTTCTTGATGTCATATCGCCTCAGCATCCGCGCTCGGAGACTCTCTCGACTATCACATCAGTCCTGGATCCGCACATACCCTCCTCACGCAGGCCTGTATCGGATCTCTTCTCCATTTGGACCATCGCATCGACAAAAGACGGAAAAAGATTTCCCCTTGGCCGAATACGCAGCACGACACTGGGTCGAGCACGCGCGATTTGAGGATGTTGCGTTGCGCGTGAAGGATGGGATTGAAGCACTCTTTGACTCCGACAAACCTCATTTTCGGCATGGATTGGGATATATGACATGGATAACAAGTCCTTTGGGAGATATCCCAAGGGGGAGTCCAAATCCCTTGTACTACTCTGTGCTTTGTGGGTTCTACGACTTGGTCAAGCACCTCGCCATCAAATACCCGCACTACGTCAATCGTATTTGTGGCCGATACAGGTTGCCGCTGCTTGCAGCACTAGGCGAAGGCCACGTCGAGATTGCGGAGCTTCTCCTTGAGCACGGTGCGAACGTCAATGTTCGAGAGACTGGTGTAGAGGTGGGGCAATAGGGGCCGGCTACACAACAACCGCAGGGGAGCATGGCGCTGACTCGGATGTGGCGTCAGTCATGGGTTACCATATTTGTCCGATATAGTTACGGTGTAGAGGCCAGGTACTGTAATAGAGAACCTGAGGTCGTGCGTTGACCTGGCCGCCATGTAGTCATATCAATATGTATTTCTCGCAAATTCGAGTTCCGGTTTCGCGCTTCCCCCCTTTATTGCCGCCCACAATAAAACGAATGTGAAAGATAAAAATAAACACATTTTTTGGTGATTTTTTCATTCTGTTGTTTTTACCTAGATCGGTTCGATAAACGGGCAGAACACAGATGAGAGATGCGAGCAAGCGAGCGAGCAAACACTAATATAGGTATAACGTGAGGGAGAGGGGGGATTTTGGTTGCGTGTGCCAAAAAATGAAATGAAAAAAGACAGCAGAGGTTCGGACACAGTTCAAGAAATGAAGAATGATACAGGAAGGACGTTAGATTGGGCAGTACGAGAAAAGAGATTAGACGGTTCGTGGGGAGAGGGTGGTGTTGTTGGTTGGGTCCGTGTAAAACAAAGGTTAGTGGAACGACGGCGACGCTGTAAATGTTCGCTACAAGGACGAGGCGAGACATGATGAGCTGTGGTGGGATGTGTGAACACGGTGGCACAAACAAAAGTAGGCGTAAGGTAGGTCAGCTTGGAGAGGGGGGTACTATGAATGTACAAGTGGGGAGCGAGGGTTCAGTGTGAGCGAGCAGCCAAGAAAGACGGGCCAATGGGCATCGCCGCGCCACCAGCGAGGACCAACAACAGTCCAGATCTAAGTAAACCAGTAGATGCGGGTAGGGGGAGGGGGACAGTAAAGGAAAAAATAAGGGGGGCCGAGGCAAAGCATATGAGAGCGAGGAGATAACGACGAAAGCAGATTGGCATTGGGAGAAAAGACGAGGTTGATGCGACGGTATACATGTACACAATGCGAGAGATGACGGCGGACGGGGGGCTCATTAGAAGATTGATGACAATGATGATGGGGCTGTCACACGGCTGCCTGCTTGGGCGAAGAGGCGCAGCTGGGGATCGGCGACTCGGACGCGAGCCGCGAGACCGCAAGCGGGACTTTCCAGCTACCTCCGACCCGGCGCCCGGCCGCGTTCGCCGCGCCACTGGGAGGCACCCACGGCTGATACTGATGAGCCGGCGGCGGCGGGGATGGCTCTACCGCCGAGACAGGCGACGGGGTCGTGGCGTAGAACGACGGCATTGGGCTTGGGCTCGCGAGGCTCTCCGAGGACGATGTCTCCACGGGGCTGTTGTGCGGGACAGTCAGAGTCACGGTCACACTGTGCATGCCCGGCGGCGCGGACCCGCCCGCGGCAGGTAGTGGCGGCGGTGCGGACCCGCCAAAGTCCTGCAGGTACTCGTCAAAGTTGAACCCCTGCAGCGGATCGGTCGCTGCTGAGCCGGACGATAGCGGGTCATCGTTCTCCTGCGGCGAAAGCATGCTGATGGCGGCTAATAGCTCGTCCGCAGTAGGGTTAGCCATGAACGTGGCTGGGTCTTCACCCAGACTGCGCAACGCGTCGTCGAATGCGGAAGAGCCGCACATGCCGGGAGGATAATTACCTACTCCGAGGTCGATGCTGCCAGGGGGCCGCGCGGTCAGGCGTGGACTCTCGATGCCTTGGAGCTGAAAGACCCCAGGAAGGTCTGTGCCAAACAGCTCTGCGAGGAGCGAGCTATGTTGCAAGGGCTCGTTCTCAAAGCCCGGCATGGAGAAGAAAATGTTATCATTCTGCTAAAAACAAAGACGATAAGGAAAGACGTCGATCGAAGAAGATCGCCACGTGCCTCGAGCGGTGCTGGTGCTTCGTTCGACCGAGGAGCGGACTGCGGCCACTCTGTAAGCGGGAATTCCTGGAGAGGGCTGAGGAAGGTCGTCGATGATGATTCGGATTGCGGGGGGTGCCAGCCCTTGTGGGTGAGCGTCTGGGGCGTGGAGAGCTGCAGGTGCGCGGGGACGGCGGGCAACGGGGTCGCGACAGGTATATCGGCCCTAGAATAGGACGATGCACGCGACGATGCGCTCTGTGAGTCGTCTGCAGACGAGTTTGGCCGCCGCGGATCCGCATACGAGTCATGTGATGGCGCATGAGTCGACCCGTGGCGCAGCGCGATATCGGCGCTGGATTGCGACGACGGCGTGCCAGGTGACGGCGATGACGCGGAGGAAACGAGTGGAGAGGCAGGTTTGGAGTTGGGAGGGACGGTTTGGGCGATGAGGGGGATCGGGGGCGTCGAGCTTGACGCGGTAGGCGGGAGAGCGTATGGCGAGGCGCGTCCGCACGTGCGGCGTCCGGCGCGTTCCTGCTCCTTTGCTTGTCGTTTCTCCTCGCGCATGCGATCCTTGTCGACCCTCTTCATCGGGGTGAAGCGATAGTTGGGATAGAGACGGGCATGCTCGACCTTGGCGATCTGGGCGCGCTCATCGTATATCGCGCGGACCTCGTCCGGTTCCGCCTTCCACTGGGCAGAGATGATCTTGGAGACCTCTGCTTGCGTCGGCTTTGGCTGTCCCAGCGGGTGAGGGGAGCTGTTGGAGCTTGTCGGAGCGGTAGAGGATCCAGGCGTTGGGTGGCCTTGGAGGGTGTTGGGCGCCTGCGCCTCCTTTGTTCCGCACGGCACCTGACATGATGATGTTTTGAGAGACGGCGTGGAGGGGAAAGAGGAAGGATGACGGGTTTGGTGGTACGAGAGACGGCGAGGATGTGAAAGGGATGGATGACGTCGGGTGAGGAGGAATAGGAATTGTTAGGGAAGGACCCATTTTGTAGGGCGCTCTGCGGCTCAAGTAGGACCGCCGACGCGCTACCGCAACCACAAACGAGGACTTGCCACGCACAGTCGATGCATTGTGCGAGTCGGATGACCCTTTTGCTCGCCAGTCTGACTCTTGAAGTTCAAATCACCAGATCCTGTTACTTCCTCGCAGTCTTCATTAATCCTTTTATGACCCCTCCATCGATTCCGTCGTTCACGATGGTTCATCTGAAAACCCGCTCTATGTCATCGATACCGACGACAATATCACCAAAGTTCGCAGGTCTAATCTGAAAAGGCCGATCTCACTGGGCCGTTAGAAGACCGCAGACGAGTTCCTGGGCTATTCCTATGGCTCTCTCAAGGCGAGTACTTCCCCGTTTCTACCACAACACAACCGATTCTATTGCTTCGCGCCATTCCAGTTATCCTTACATCCCCCACCATCGGTATAGCTTGAGATGGAAGCGCTCTGGGGCTACGCCGTACGTGGTTGGAGGATACACGTACGTCTATCCTCACATCGTTCTCTCTGCATTGCACGACAGAAACCGACCCTATTAGAACCGGCCATGCAACCACAATTCAATGTCTTGAATCCTCTTTTCGATTGGGCTCCAGCAAGCCAGCGCATGCACGACGGTCTTCCTCTCAGTTTATTAGATTTTTACTGGTGAGAGCCGTGCTATTTGTCCTACCTAGTGAGGAGTGGGTGAACGTGACGCGCACTAGCCCATCAGATTCTTTCCTGAACGATGGGAATCTGTCCGACTTAAACCTGAGGGTGTTATCTTCAAACGGCCTCCCTTCCTCCAGTTCCCTCTCGTCTGGAACCCCCGACCCAGTATCCCTCCTACACACTTCAGAGGCTACTCCCGAGATCGATCGATGGCGTTCGAGCATACCAGCTCGCGCTAAGGATGACAACCACTCACACTATGCATTGATGGCGCCCCAGCAAGCGAGGCATCGTCCCGAGCGACCAGCCGATTGTCGTCCCACACCGATAATCACGCGGCAGTGCAACACTCAGCATATAAATCCGGACAAGTGGTATACGCGACGCATTCGGATTCGTCGTTGTCCCTTGCGTCTCATGCCCCGCCTTCTTCCCGGCAACCGAATCGAAGAACTCGCGAGTTGCCACGACTACCGCCTTCTCAAGGATACTCCTATACCCGTGGGCCACCTTCGACATTGTCACACAGACGAGTCTCATAGGACAAACTACCGCCACTCCCACCACTTCCCGCCTCGGCGCACACTTCCTGTACAGGACCGGCCCTCGCCTATGAGCCTGGTCTCTGTCCCTTCGTACTCCCGCGTCACCAACTTCGAGTATACACTCACGTTCGCTTCCCGCCCCTCCGACCCCATTATCAACAAAACCGCCGATTCCCCCATTACCCATCATGCCGAGCCATCCTAATCCTGCATCGCCTGACCCCGGGCCTGGTTCTTCGACACCTCCTCATCCATCCCCGCCACGGTCACGATCCTACACTCGTTTCCGAAGTATCTCCTCCTCCCCTGAGTCCCAACACGGCTACAGCTCGCCCGTCAAACTGCCACCAAATTACTCCGCAAGCACGCACGACACATTCCCTGTACCGGCTCCGGCCCAGGACCCCATCGAACGCACGGGTGTGGGCCGATCTCTGAGCATCCGAACCACGAATATCTCGCACGGGTCTGGTGTGTTGAGCACCAGGAGCGCGAGCATCAGAGTCGCCTCGTCGAGGTCGGGCTTGGTTTCTGGTGATGGGGATCCGTTCGATTTGCCGCCCGCGTACACCGCGATTGACATAACGAGCTTGACATAACGCGCTCTTCGTTGCGAGTGCGTGTGGTGAATGGAGCCTTGGCACCTGCGGTAAATGTCAAAATAGAGAGCTGGGCTTTTTTTTTTGTTTGATTGGATTATTCGTTATTGCTCGCTTCGTGTTGCAGTTGTGTGCGCGAGACTCGGACGCAATTAAGTTACCTCGTACTGATCCTATTCATGTCAAGGTGTTCAGTCCTTCGTCCTCTCCTATTTTCTTCTCTTGCTTGAGAGGACGGATTCTAAATATACCAGGCATAGATCTGACGATGCTCGATGGCTCTGCACCCCTACAATATAAATTCTTCCTGGTTCACTACCAGATGCTTCTCGTTGATATGATATACGTCCACGAACCTCAGGTTCTCTTCGTATGGTTTCCAATCGCTTCATCTCGTTGTTTTACCTTTTCGTTTCACATTCACTTATAACGCATGAATTGGTTCGTCACACTGTAGAATCGGAAGTTGTATACTTTGAAGCACATGACTGCGAGGGTACCTTCCCATATAAGTTAAGAGTCAAGCAAGAAAAAGGCACGACTCGGAGGTGACCGTGACCCCGCGTTTCCTTCAACCCGCCAGTCTGCTATCGTTAAGATTATGTGCAGTGGGCAGCTCAAAGTATGTGGAACGAGTGGGAGGGGGAGTTCAAGTTCTGGAGTAGAGCGTGTCTCTACGCCGAGTCTACGGTAACTTAACGATTATCTAATAGCTGGTCTAGCCTCGGGTTGAGCTATCCTCCCTCCCTAGCGATCCTACAGGATCATGTCTTCTCCTTCTCAAACAGCTGCCTCATCCTCAAATTTCAAATCGGTGCTTGATACCGCCTTGGCCGAGTACAAGGAAAAGACCGGGAAAGACCTTCGTGCCCACCAACTTGCCCATGAGCTGGAAACCTGCGAGTCTGTCAACGCTGTCCTGAACATACTTCGAGATCAAGCCAAGGCCTTCGAACAACCTGGCAATCAGAAGTTGATGAAGTGGATCGATCCATTGGTCCATGTACTCTACACCTTTTCGGGGGCTCTTGGCGACGGGGTTAGCCTGGTACGTATCACGAATGATGTCTCTAAGCGAAATCTAATGTTATTTGCGAAGGCGTTTCCTCCCGCGAAAGTAATCTTTACCGGAATTGGTGTCCTCCTCGCTGTTCGTGTTCTTGCTATTCCTTCCTTTTCGTGGGCCTACCCGCTAACGCTGGAATTCTATAGGCGGCGAAGGATGTCAGAGCAAGCCACGGTGCCATCATCGACCTCTTTGAGCGCATCGAGAGCTTTTTCAAGCGCCTTGAAGTTTATACTCAAATTTCGCTGACCACGGAAATGGCGGGGGTACTTGTGAAGATCGTGATTGAGCTACTTTCTATTCTCTCCATTGCGACAAAGGAAGTGAAACGTCGACGAGCAAGTAAGTTGTCTCAGCAAGATATGCTTCACGCTTCACTAATCTCATACTTCCCCAGGAATATTTGCCAGGAAACTACTGGGGAGGACAGATATTGAGGACGCGTTAAAGAGGCTCGATAGCCTGATACAGGAGGAATTTCAAATGGTGACAGCTCAGATTCTGAAGGTCGCCACTGAGGTCAAAGATGGTACGCAGCTCCGCCGACTCATCACCAACACCAGACTAAACGCTCGTCTGCCTAGGTGCCGACAATACTAACGTGGCTATACAGCAGATGTTGAATGATATGGAGGAAGTAAAGCGCGACGTAGTGGAAGTAAAGTGTTTGTGATCTCATACCCCATATCGCGACGGTTTTAGAGACTGAATCTTCTGCCCAGGGACACAGATAGAACAGGACATCTACAAATGGCTTTCTCCGCCGGACTCGTACACAAATTACAACATCGCTTGCAAGGCTCACTATGAAGGAACGGCTGCGTGGTTCTTTGAAGACCCGATATTCAAGGACTGGATGTCGACCGGATCTCTCCTGTGGATCCATGGAAAACGTAGGCTCCTCTTATCTTTTGCTGCTCAAAACCTGATGATCACCGATTTGCATAGCGGGGTCTGGGAAGAGCGTCCTTTGGTCCGTCATTTCCCAACTATCGTGGTCAACAGACAGGGACTCATAACGACTAAAGCTCTGCCATCATAAAACACGTTATGTTGTTGCGCGATGCCGGACAAGCGTCCTTAGCGTTTTTCTACTTTGACTTTCGGGACAAAGACAAAAAGCAAGACTTACGCAACTTTGTCACCTCTCTTCTCGTTCAACTTTCCGCCTACTCAAGCCTGTGCTGCAAGATAATCTCCCGCATTTATTCTACACACGGCACGGGTACGCAACAACCCGGCGATGATACCTTGATAAATGGTCTTCGGCAAATGCTCTTAGTCGCCACGCGGCAGCCAACTTATATCATCGTTGACGCGCTCGACGAGTGTCCCAACGCCTCTGGGATGCCGACCCCACGAGAAGTTGCCCTTGACCTTCTGGAGGGTCTTGTCCGCCTGGGCCTTCCAAATTTGCATATTTGTGTTACCAGTCGCCCGGAGGTTGACATCAACAATGTCCTTGGATCGCTGGCTAGTACTATTTCACTTCATGACGAAATCGGACAGAAGAAAGATATTTCCGACTACGTGAGCAGTGTCGTTTCCTCGGACAGGATGATGTGGAGATGGCGAAATGATGAGAAGGAGCTGGTCATCGAAGAGCTGTCTGAAAAAGCGGACGGAATGTGAGGGCACCCCCCCTTTCTCCGTGATATATCTTAACTTTTACCGTACAGGTTCCGATGGGTATTCTGTCAACTGGAGGTGCTGCGGCACTGTCTCCCAGCAAGTATTCGAGAGACCCTCAACCAGTTGCCCAAATCATTGGACGAGACCTATTTGCGCGTGCTCAGTCAAATTCCCCTGTCGAACCAAGCACACGCCCACCGAATGCTACAGTGCCTCGTGGTAGCCGTCCGGCCGCTCAGTGTTGAAGAGCTTGCAGAATTGCTTGCGTTCGAATTTGATGCGACCCAGGGAGGGATTCCGAAATACCGTGCAGCTTGGCGGTTGGATGACCAGACGCAGGCTGTTTTGTCCACGTGCTCGAGCCTGGTCACCATCGTTGACGACCTATGGTCCGGCCGTCAGGTTGTCCAGTTTTCACATTTCTCCGTCAAGGAGTTCTTGATGTCAGATCGCCTCACATCCCCGCTCGGAGACTTCTCTCGATATCAGATTCTTCCCGGACCAGCGCACACCATCCTCACGCAGGCCTGTCTCGGATTTCTTGTCCATTTGGACAACTACATCGACGAAGAGAGCGTAGCGCATTTCCCATTGGCAGAATACGCGGCTCAACATTGGGTCGAGCACGCACAATTTAAGGATGTCGCGTCACGCGTGAAGGATGGGATGGAAACACTCTTTGACTCCGACAAACCTCATTTCGCGGCATGGGTAGGAATATATGACATAGACAACCCGTCTTCTAGGGCGGCCTCGCCAGGGAATACCAAATCCCTTGTACTACTCTGCGCTTTGTGGGTTCTATGACTTGATCGAGTACCTTGCCGTTAAAAACCCGCAACATGTCAATGCGATTTATGGTCGATACAGCTCCCCGCTGCTTGCGGCACTAAGCGAAGACCACGTCAAGATTGCAGAGCTCCTCCTTAAGCATGGTGCTAGCGCCGATGTTCGGAGATCGACAGGAAAGACCATACTGCTCACGGTGATCTCACAGTCCCAAGATGACCTCGTCAACAAAGTGAAGCTGCTGCTCAAACACGGCGCGAATGTGAACGCCCGAGATAATACTCTCAGGAGTTCACTACATCTGGCAGAAGATATAGGCAAAATCGAGGTGGCTGAGATACTGCTCGCGCACAAGGCCGACGTCAATTCTCAGGACAACAATGGCAGGACCCCGTTGCACACATTATTGAACCGCTGGATGTACGAAGACGAGGCTCTCGAGCACGCGCGCTTATTGTTAACGCATGGCGCGGAAGTGAACAGACGAGACAAGGACCAAAAGACGCCATTACTTCTGGCAATCGGGCGGGACTGGTTCAAGCTCGCGTGGGTTCTTCTTGAGCGTGGTGCAGATCCCAATGCGGAGAACAACGGCAAGACTCCGTTGCACATATTGTCAGAACGTCCACATTTATGACAAAAGTGATGTTAACGACGGCCTCAATCACGCGAGGCCATGGCAGAAGCGCGGCACGGAGGTGAACAGACGATACAAGGACAACGAAACCTCATTACTTTGGAGATAGGTACGGGGATGTACAAGTTCGCGTGGACTTTATTGACCTTAACGTAGGTGCTCCCTTGAAGAACAAAACACACGAGACCTCGGTGCACAAAGTATCAGGCGGCCAATACGGCTCCAGGGAACTATTACTCGAGCGGAGCGTGAATATTAATGCGCAAGATGCGAACCATACTACACCGTTGCAGTTGCAGTCCAATCATTTTGGCCCGGTCCAGATGGCACAGGCACTGCTCGACCATGGCGCAAACGTCAACGCAGGGAACAACGGGGGCGAAACCTCGTCGTCCCGGGAGTTAACAGGTGAATTCCAAACCCTATAGTCTCGGTATTAAATAGCGGTTGACTGGAGCGTGGCGTAGGCATGGATGTTCAAAATAAGAACCGTCCGACTCCGTTACACTTGGCATCGTTGTATGGGAGGCCCGATATCGCACGGGTGCTGCTCGAACGCGGCGCAGCCGCCAACTCGGAGGACAACTTTGGCCGGACTCCATTGCACCTACTGGCCGTAGGCAAATATAACTTTGAGCAAGATCGCATCCGCATTGCAAAACTATTACTGGAGCGTGGCGCCAATGTCAACGCGCAAGACAAGGACAATGCGACCCCACTACACTTGGCGTCCCACGATGGGAGGGTTGCAATCGCACGGGTGCTGCTCGACCATGGTGCAGGCGCCGACTCAAAGGGAAACCAGGGCCGGTACCTCATTACACTTAGTGGCGGAGGGCAGACATCTCTACTCTGATGACGATGGTATCCGTGTTGCGCAACTATTGCTCGAGCGCGGTGCCGATGCTAACCTGCCAGACGGGGACAAGAAAACTCCATTACATTTGGCATCTTACAATGGGAGGGTCGAAATCGCTCGAGTGCTGCTTGACGGCGGCGCAACCACGAACCCGAAGGACAACCAGGGCCGGACCCCATTGCACGCGGTGGCTGAAGGCGGAGATTACACTTCAAGGGAAAATGATATACTTGTCGCTCAACTATTACTGGAGCGTGGCGCGGATGTCAACATGCGAGACGACGACAACCAGACCCCATTGCATTCGGCATCCTACTTTGGGAAGGTTGAAATGGTACTGGTACTGCTCAACAGTTGTGCAAATGCCAACGCAAAGGATGCCCGGGGTCGGTCCCCATTACACCTAGCGTCACAATGCCCGTCTTCTCGATGTGATATTGTTGGCGTCGTACGGCTATTACTGAAGCACGGTGCGAACGTGAATGCGCAAGACCAAACCCACGCAACCCCATTAGATTTGGCATCATACTACGGGAGGACGGAGGTCGCGTCTTTGTTCCTCCGCCATCATGATGGCGATGGCGTCAATGCGAAGATCGACCAGGACCCGACCCCAAGTCAGCTAGGGTTAGAGGGTGTGCAAATCCACGACTGCCATTGTCCCCCCAAGCACATATAGTCTCGGTGCTACTGTACTTGGAGCTTGGGTAAGAGAACGTCGGATACCTCCAAGGCGACTTCGCTGACTGTTGCGTCGCAGCGTCCTGATGACTAGTAGTCAGCCAGCCTAGGCTCGCGTTCGGGATTTCAAAATTATGCGTATTGGGGTTGGGGATGACGCCCATGGTAGGCTTTTCTGCTAAGTCACGCAGCCGACTTGCGAGCCAGGGTTCGTTTCGTTCAGATGATATTAGACGTGTGAGGAGAATCGTACATGTCGGTGACGCATGGAACCGTGGCGCCGCATGTACAGTATTACGGTATGAGAATACGCATAAAATAAATAAATAAGAGGCCTCCGGCACTCGTCGAAGTTGAAGCCTGCGGTGCATCTGTCCCCGTTGAGCCGGACGATAGTGAGCCGCCATTCTCCTGCGTGCTATTGGTAATCAATAGCTTGTCCGCTGTATAGTTGACGATGAACACGGCCGGACATTCGCCCAGAATGCGAAGCGCGTCGTCGAACGCGGAAGAGCCTTACATGTATTTGCTTACCCCTAGGTCGACGCTGCTAGGTGCCCGTGCGGTTAGGCCTGGACTTGCGGGGCCATGAAGCTTGAGAACAGCAGGTAGGTCAATTTCACACAACTTTGCGAGGAGTGAGTTGCCGCATGTCCTCCAAGGGCTCGTTGTCCGGCTTGTAAAAGAAATTCTGTTATTCTGTTAGAAAAGACAATTGTCATTGAAAGGAAACGTCCAATTGGAGAAATTACCATACGCCTCGAGTAGTGGTCCAGGTGCTCCGTTGGAACGCGGAACAGACCATGGCCAGTCCGTGAGAATTTCTGGAGAGGACTGAGGAGCCTCGGAAGGTCAGATTGCTGGGCCTGCCGACCCTTGTGGGTGAGCACATAAGACCTTGCATAAGACAGCGGGAAACAACGAAAAGTAGACGGTGACCGTTCGTTCCATGAGGTGCAGTCTGCGCTTAGGACGTTATCGCGTTATCCTCCAGTCACTTTCGACCCCTCAAAATCCTCGTTCGAACGGCTGGTTAGGTCGTTCAAAGTTCAACAGGGTCAAGCAACAGGTATATTGGCCCTAACGGGACGACACACTGAATTTGGCCGGTGATCGGCCCGGCTTTTCTAACCTTAGCGAATCAGGCTTGGCTTTTGCCGCTTTTCTACCTCTTTTACCCTCCTCTTCCGTGTCCTCATCACCGCCTGTACTACGTATACTTCGTCGCTTCAAATCACGAGACCCTGCCACTATCCTCGCAGTCCTCGACCAATCCGTTGATGACTAGATGACTCTTCATTTATCGATACCGTCAGTCGTTTACCATGGTTCATCTGAACATCCCCTCTATTTGATACCGACGATAATATCACCAAAGTTCGCAGGTCTGATCCGAAAGGCTTCATCAACATCTCTCATCGCTGGCCAACAAACTTTTAGAAATCGTTGTTCCGTAAAAACAAGGATCTCACTGGCGTCGAGGTTGTATTTGGCAAGGGTCATTAAGCCCGCGGACGAATTCCTGGGCTATTCATATGGCTCCCTCTCAAGGCGGGTCCTCCCCTGTTCTACCACAACACGATTGATTCGACTGCGTCGCACCATCCTAGCTATCGCAAATTCTACATCTCACCATCGGCATAGCTTGAGATGGAAGCGCTCTGGAGTGCATTACGCTGTACGTGATCGGAGGATACACGTGTATCCATCCTCACATCGCTCTCTCAGTAGTGCACGACAGAAACCGTCAAGGGCCCTGTGCCGTCTTAGAACCGGTCATGCCACGAACACTCCCACAATTGAAAATCTTGGACCCACTTTTTCGACAGGGCTCCAGCAAGCCTCAGCGCATGCACAACGGCCTTCCCCTCAGTTTATTATTATTGTTATTATTATTCTTGGTGACAGCCATGCTACTGGTCACACCTAGTGAGGAGTGGGTGAACATGACGCGCACTAGCCCATCAGATTCTTTCCTGGGGGATGGGAGTCCCTCCGACTCGTCCCTGGGGGTGTTATCTTCAAACGGCCTCATTTCTTCCAGCTCCCTCTCATCTGGGAACCCCGGACGCGGCAACCCCTCCTACCCATCTCAGAGGTTACTCTGGAGATCGGTCGATGGCGCTCAAGCATACTAGCTCGCGCTAAGTACGACAACCATTCACGTATGCGGAGAGTATTGATGGCCCAGCAAGCGAGGCGTCGTCTCGAGCGGCAAATTGTTTGTCATCTCACTGATAATCACTCAGCCGTGCAATATTCAGCATATACGCCCAGGCAAATGGGTATACGCGACGCATTCGGGATCGTCGGCGTCAGGACGACGCGTGACGCGCTACTGGTCACACAGAGTGAGGAGCAGATGAACGTGACGCCTAAGAGCACATCCAGATTCTTTCCTGGATGATGGGAACACTTCCAACGTGCCCGGGGAGCCTATGATCTTCAATCCTCTTTCTTCCTTTAACTCCCAATCATCTGGTACCAGCTCGCAACCGCTCACGTTATGTGGAGAGTCTATGTGGAGAGTATTGATGGCTTAGCAAGCGAGCCTTCGTCCCAAGTAATAATTCGTTTGTCATCCCAACCGATAATCACTCGGCGGTGTGATACTTAGCACATACGTTCAGACAAGGTGGTACACCGTGTATTCGGGTCCGTCGCTGTCGTTGCCACTCATGTCCTATCTCTTCCCAGCATCCGAATCGAAGAATCCGCGAACGGCCACCTTTACAGTCGTCTCATGGGCACTCCTTTACACATGGGCCGTCGTCGACGCGTCACACGCTCCTACTTGCGACTCAGACGAGTATCACGGGACGAACTATTACCCTCCCTCTCCGCTCCCTGCCTCTTCTATATTTTCTCACGAGACTTACGCTCCCGTATAAGCCCGGTCTCCATCCCTTCGAGTATACACTTCCCGTCACCCCCATTATCAACAAACCGCCTATCCTCCCCGTTACCCATGATTCTCAGCCATTCCAGTCCTGCGTCCGCGTCCCACATTCACAATCCTACCCATCTCCGAAGTCTCATTTCCTGAGTCGCGACACGACTCCAACTTTGTCCAAAAAAAAACACAACTCCAACTCACCCGTCAAACCAAATTACTCCGCGAATGCGAGCACGTACGACCACTGTACGACCCCTTTGCCAGTTCCGGCCCGAGCCCCGGTCGCGTAGGTGTGGTGTGGGCCGATCTCGCATCCGAACCACGAACATCTCGCACGGTTCTGGTGTGTTAAGCGCCAGGAGCGCGAACATCGAAGTCGCCCCGCCCATGTTGGGCTTGGTTTTTTGTGACTGGGACCCGTTCGATCTGCTACCAGCGTACAGCGCTTGACATGGCGCGCTCTCCATTGCGGTTGCGTGGAGTGAACGGGGACCCCGGCATCGACGGCGAATGACAACATAGAAAGCTGGGCTTTTTTTATGGGATCATTCAGCATTTCTCTCTTCATCTTACAGTTGTGCGCGCACGACTCGGACGCAGCTTGAATTAAGTTACTACGTACTGATTTCATTGACATCAAAGCGTTTATCTTATCCGTCCTCTCCCATTTTTCTTTTTGCTTCGTGTTGTATATGGCGTCTATATAACTTGTCCTAGTTCGGAACGTGGTAATGGAGAGAACGGGATCGAAGTATTGTAAGTATGGGTTGGGTCACTTGACGGCTTCGCCCTATTACAGTGGAAATCCCTTCCATGTTCGCTACCATATGTTGCTCCATCCCGATACAATACACGTGGTTGCTGACCCTCGTATACTTTCCAATCGCCTCGTATCGTTTACCTTATTCACTTTTTTTGAATGGGTTGGTTCGTCTTCTGTAGAATCGGAAGTAATTGTAAAATGGATCCATTTTTTCTTTGTTAGATCTTCCTATCTAAGCAAATCGCACGACTCGGCACGAGGTCCGACACTTGTGTTTCCTTCGACTCGCCACGCAATCAAGCTATTGCCAGTCTGCTATTATCCCTAGCAATCCTACAGCAACATGTCTTCTCCTTCCCAAACAGCTGCCCCGTCCTCAAAGTTCAAATCGATGCTTGATGCTGGCCTGGTGGAGTACAAGGAGAAGACCGGGAATGACCTTCTTGGCCACTGGCTCGCCGATGAGCTGAAAACCTGCGAATCCGTCGACGCTGTCCTGGACATACTTCGGGATCAAGCCAAGGCCTTCGAGCGATCTGGCGATCAGAAGTTGATGAAGTGGATCGATCCATTGGTCCATGTACTCTACACTTTTTCGGATGCTCTCGGTGACGGCGTTAGCCTGGTGCTTATCACGAATTAAATTCACGACGTGTGATATCTAACTGTTACTTATGAAGGTGTTCCCTCCTGCGAAAGTAATTTTTACTGGAATTGGTGTCCTCCTCGCTGTCCGTCTTCCTTTTTGTGGACCCCCTCTCTCTAACGCTCAAATTTTGTAGGCGGCGAAGGACGGTCAGAGCCAGCCACGGTGCTATCATCGATCTCTTTGAGCGCGTTGAGAACTTTTTCAAGCGCCTTGAGGTTTATACTCAGATTTCACTGACCACGGAAATGGCGGAGGTGCTCGTGAAGATCGTGATTGAGCTACTCTCTATCCTCTCCATTGCGACCAAGGAAGTGAAACGACGGCGAGCAAGTAAGTTGTCTCAACATGATATGCTTCACGCTTCACCGATCTCATGTTTCCCCAGGAATATTTGCCAGGAAACTACTTGGGAGGACAGATATTGAGGACGCGTTAAAGAGGCTCGATAGCCTGATACAGGAGGAAGTTCAAATGGCGATAGCTCAGATTCTGAAGGTCACCACTGAGGCCAAAGATGGTACACTGCGCTATCGACCAGTCACCCGTATCGCACTAAAGCTCGTCCACCTAGGTGCCGACAAAACCAACATGGTTATGCAGCAAGATATGGAGGAAGTAAAGCGCGGTGTACTAGAAGTAAAGCGTGATGTGGAAGACATAAAGTGTTCGTCATCTCCTATCCGTATCGCGTCCGGTATAGAGACTGAATCTTCTGCTCAGGGACACAAATAGAACAAGACATTCACAAATGGTTTTCTCCACCGGACCCGTCCACAAATTACAACGTCGCGTGCGAGACCCACCTTGAAGGAACGGCCGCGTGGTTCTTTGAAGGTACGATATTCAAGGACTGGTTGTCGAGTGGATCTCTCCTTTGGATCCACGGAAAACGTAAGTAACTTACCTCTTAACATTTACTGCTCAAAATCTGATGGTCTCCGGTTTGCATAGCGGGGTCCGGGAAGAGCATCCTATGGTTCGTCATTTCCCAACTATCGCGGTCAATGGCAGGAACTCATAATGACCAAAGCTCTGTGATCATAAAACATGTTATTTCGTTGCGCGGTGCAGGGCTCGCCTCCTTGGCATATTTCTACTTTGACTTTCGGGACAAAGACAAAAAACAAGACTTCCGCAACTTTATCACCTCACTTCTCATTCAACTTTCTACGTACTCGAATCGCTGCTGCAAGATAATCTCTCGCTTTTATTCTACACACGGGAAGGGTACGCAACAACCCAGCAATGGGGCCTTGAAGGATTGTCTTCGGGAAATGCTCTCAATAACCGCACCAACTTATATCATTGTTGACGCGCTCGATGAGTGTCCCAACGCCTCTGGGATGCCAACCCCACGAGAAGTTGTACTCGACCTTCTGGAGGGCCTTGTCCGCCTGGACCTTCCAAATTTGCATATTTGCGTTACCAGCCGCCCGGAGATCGATATCAAAAATGTCCTTGGGCCGCTGGCTAGTGCTGTTTCGCTTCATGATCAAATTGGACAAATGGAGGATATTTCCGACTACGTGAGCAGCGTCGTTTCCTCGGACAGGATGATGCGGAGATGGCGGAGTGATGAGAAGGAGCTGGTGGTAGAGGAGCTGTCTAAAAAAGCGGACGGAATGTAAGGGCATCTCCCCGTGCTCGGTGATAGGTCCTTTTATCTTTACTCCACAGGTTCCGATGGGTATTCTGTCAACTGGAGGTGCTGCGGCACTGTCTCCCAGCAAGTATTCGGCAGACCCTTGACCAGTTACCCACATCGTTGGACGATACCTATGTGCGCGTGCTCAGTCAAATACCCCAGGCGAACCAAGCACACGCCCATCGTATGCTGCAGTGCCTCGTGGTAGCCGTTCGTCCGCTTCGTGTTGAAGAGCTCGCAGAATTGCTTGCGTTCGAGTTTGATGCGGCCCAGGGAGGGATTCCAAAATACCGTGCAGCTTGGCGGTTGGATGATCGGACGCAGGCTGTACTATCCACATGCTCAAATCTGGTCACCATCGTCGACGACCCCTTGGGCGACTTTCAGATTGTCCAGTTTTCACATTTCTCCGTTAAGGAGTTTTTAATATCAGATCGCCTCGCATCACCGCTCGGAGACTTCTCTCGATATCACATTCGTCCCGGACCAGCACACACCCTCCTCACGCAGGCCTGTCTCGGATTTCTTCTCCATCTAGACGATCACATCGACAAAGAGAGTGTAGAAGGGTACCCTTTGGCCGAATATGCAGCTCGACACTGGGTCGAGCACGCCCGAATTGAGGATGTTGCGTCACGTGTGAAGGACGGGATAGAAACACTTTTTGACTCCGACAAACCTCATTTTGCGGTATGGATTGGGATATATGACATAGACACGCCGAAGGACTATCAGCCTTCGGACTCAACGATATCACCAAAGCCAAAACCGAATCCCTTGTACTATTCTGTACTTTGTGGGTTCTATGACTTGGTCATGCACCTCGCCATCAAATACCCGCAGCATGTCAATGCTATTGGTGGCCAACACATATTTCCGCTGTTTGCAGCACTAAGCGAAGACCACGTCGAGGTTGCAGAGCTCCTCCTTGATCATGGTGCGAGCATCCATGTCCGGGAAACGACGGGAAAGACCATATTGCTTAAGGTGTTCTCAAGGCCCCACGATAACCTTGTCCGCTTAGTGAAGCTCCTACTCAAACACGGCGCGGATGTGAATGCCCGAGATGATACTCTCAGTAGTTCACTACATCTGGCAGAATACGAAGGCGAACTCGAGGTCGCTCAGATGCTCCTCCAGCATAAGGCGGACGTCAATTCTCAGAATAACAAGGGCAAGACTCCGTTGCACATGCTGTTGGAACGGCAGACGCGCAATGAAGACGATGTTCTCAATCACGTGCGGTTCTTATTAGAGCATGGCGCGGCGGTGAACAAACTAGACAAGGACAACCAAACGCCGTTACATCTGGCGATGGGGTGTGCTTGGTTCAAGCTCGCGCGATTTCTTCTCGACCACGGCGCAGATGCCAATGCGGAGAACATCAACGGGAAGACCCCGTTGCATCAACTGCCAGAAAACCGGATTCATGACGAAGGCGATGCTCTTGATCTTGTATGGCGTTTACTAGAGCACGGCGCGGTGGTGAACAAACGAGACAATAACGACCAAACGCCGTTACTTCTGGCAATGGAGGGGGCTTGGTTCAAGCTCGCGCGGTTTCTTCTTGACCATGGTGCTGATGCCAATGTGCGAGACAACAACGGCAAGACCCCGTTGCATCTACTCTCAGAAAGCCAGATCCACGACGAAGGAGATGCGCTTGAACTTGTATGGCTTTTTCTAGAGCGTGGCGCAGTGGTGAACGGGCAAGACAACAACAACCGAACGCCGTTACTTCTGGCAATGGGACGGCATTGGTTCGAGCTCGCGCGGATTCTTCTTGACCATGGTGCAGATGTTAATGTGATGGACAACCACGACAAGACACCATTGCACATACTGTCGGAACCTGAAATTTACGACAAAAGCGATACTGGCGATGTTATCAAGCACGAGAAGTCATGGTTGGAGCATGGCGCGGAGGTGAATCAGACGATACAAGGACAGCTGAAACTCCATTCATTCTGGAGACAGGTGCGGGGACGTACTATTTTGCGTCGAATTTATTGAGCTGAACGCCAAACTTGAACCCAAAAACAGGCATGCACCAGGACGGCTCCCGGCCCGGGGAACGTGATATCGGTGTATTACCCGAGCACTTGCCCGAGCTTGTGCCCGAGCACGGCATGGACACCACCGATACACAAGTCGAGAACCATATGACACCGTCACATTTGCGGTCCAAGTTTGGCCCGGTTCAGATTGCACAAGCACTGCTCGACCGTGGCGCAAACGTCAACGCAGGGATCAATGAGGTCGAGACCTTATTATACCCGCCAGAAGGTGAATATCCAATGCAACAGTCTCGGTAGTAGTACACAATATTTGACTGACTAGAGCGTGGTTTAGGCGTGTACATACAAAATAAGAACTACGCGACACCGTTGCATTTGGCATCATTGTATGGGAGGCTCGATGTCGTACGGGTGCTTCTCGACCATGGCGCAACTGCCAACTCGGAGGACAAGTTTGGCCGCACCCCTTTGCACCGAGTGGCCGTTGGCGACTACAACTTTGAGCAAGATCGCATCCGTATTGCACAACTATTACTGGAGCGCGGCTTGGGTGTCAACGCCCAAGACGAGGACGGTGCAACTCCGCTACACATGGCGGCCTACCTTGGGAGGGTTGCAATCGTACGGGTGCTGCTCGACCGTGGTGCAGCCCCCAACTCGACGGACACCCAGGGCAGGGCCCCGTTGCACTCGGTAGTTAGGGGGGAATATCTCTACTCCAAGGACGATGGTATCCACGTTGCACAACTATTGCTGGAACGTGGCGCGGATGTCAACGTACCAGACGAGGACAACAGAACCCCATTACATTTGGCCTCCCAATATGGGAAGATCGAAATCGCGCGAGCCCTGCTTGACGGTGGTGCAACCGCCAACTCGAAGGGCAACCAGGGCCGAACCCCATTGCATGTAGTGGCTGAAGGCTATTCTAGGGACAACGATGACCTTGTTGCACAGCTATTACTGGAGCGTGGCGCGGGTGTCAACGTGCCAGATGACGACAGCCAAACCCCATTGCATTTGGCATCCTACTCTGGGAGGGTCAGAATAGTACTGGTACTGCTCGACGCCGGTGCAAATGCCAACGCAAAGGACGCCCAGGGACAAACCCCATTACACCTTGTGTCTCAATGCCCATACTACTCCCGAGCTGTTGGCGTCGCACGGCTATTACTGGAGCACGGCGCGGACGTGAATGCGCAAGACAAAAACCACGAAACCCCATTAGATTTGGCATCGTACTACAAGAGGACGGATGTCGAATCTTTGTTACTCCATCACGGTGGCAAAGCTGACGCGAAGATTGACCGGCGCTCGTCTCCACGTCGGCCAGAGTCAGAGGTTGTGCAAATTCACTATGAGCATTGTTCCGCGAGCACAGATAGTCTCGCTACTTCTGCTTCAGAAGATCGGGTAAGAGAACGTCGGCTACCTCCAAGGCTACCTCGCTTACCGTTGTGCTGCAGGATCGTAATCTTTTAGGCTCCCGCTAAACTCACCTGCGAAATTTCAAGTCAAGTTTCAAGTTCAAAATTGTATTAGGTTGGGCAAGACTCAAGAGGTTGGGGCTGCCCCGTGAGTCTCGTGTGAGTCGTTTCGGTTTCGGTTTCAGCCTCAGTCTCATTGGTTTTCTATGGCCATTCATATGTTTACCTTTTGTTTTATTTCGTATGCGCGTGTGTACGTGTTACGTTCCGAAGTGTGCATACTATGTGTAACTTACGACTTACGTGTCAAGCGCCGCGATAGCCTCGGGCCGGGGTATCCCTTACTACTCCTTGCTATCTATCAGTTATCTAGATCTATCACCTCGCTACAATAAATGACGCTGTACGTGCGGCGTCACTGATTTTATTGTATTTACTATAGTCTCTAATCGAGTGGCCTACCTTCAGATTCGGAGCGTACCGGCGCCAGCTGGGGAGACGTAAAATATATAGGAAGGACAATGGGGAGCGGAGAGACAGGAATGCGTAGTAGATCAAAGGTGTAGTGCTACATAGGGTAATTTGCCCTCAGGCGCACAAAAATGCTTGCAAAAATGGATCCAAAAAAAAGTCGACAAAGTGCAAATCCGGGGTCACGCGTTACGACATGGCAGGCGGTAAGAAAAGGAAAACAACAAGGGTGGACAAACCGGCGAAACGAAACCCTCGTCCAAATTTCTTATACGATCTTTGCTTGGACCTTTGTTACGTGGCTTGTCACAATTCAAAAGTACCGGAGGCCATATTTCCCGCAAATTCCCGTTCCGCAGACAAGGGGGGGGCGGGACCGGAAAAATTGATATCCAGTCTGGTTTTGTCTTTTAGGGGCTTTCCGGCCCCTCCCCCCCTCCCTCTTTCCATATACGGTATGTTTAAGTCACATGTTCATGTTTTTTCGCAGTTTGTAATATGTTTAATTCACATGTCATAGAATTTATGTAAACTACTACAATCGACGGCGTCGATTCGTCCCACCTGCGCAGCTATCGCAAGCCCAATTTTTGGGTGCGAATTCCCAATTCATACATGTTTGATGGAACTGGTGGCTATGTGAGCATGAATGGACCAGAAAGCAAGACAGAAAAAGACAAAGAAAAGGAAGAACAAGGTGAAGAACGCACCCAGACTGTCTCACACCCCGGAACTCGACACTTCATTACATTTATCCCTGTATCGATCTTGGACTCGGTAATCGTAACGCCACACATGCACATGTTCAAACTGAGGACGTTCGCTTTTCTCAGCCGACGTCCTCAAGCGCTGACAGACGACTCAGGCAATGCGCGACTCGGAGGCCCTGGAAGAGGTGACAGGGGAGCCAAGGTGGGAATGGCCAGCGGTGCGACTTTCGCCGCAGTCGATTCAGATGGTTGGGCGATAAAATCCAAAGGCTGTGTGCTTGGCTGCGTGCTTGATTCGAGGGCCTGCACTTGTATCTGCGGTTCCCGCATAGACGATTCCGGGGGTGTGGTGGTAGTATATTTGAGGGTGGATATGGTTGACTCGATGGGCAGTATGTTTAATCCATGGGCGTGCGCAGTTTGTTGCGCAGTTGAGGGAGCAGGAGTCAGGGACGGCAGCAGAGGCGGGGATGCGTTTGGATACCAAGTCGGAGACGTCGGAGGAGGAGCTATCAAATAAGAATCAGCCTTCAAAGTTTGTCTTATGAACGAAATGGCGATGTACTTGGTTCATTCTCTTTGCCGTCGTCATCTCTGTCACCATCGACATCACCATCGTCACATTGATCGTCACCGCCACCGTCATCATCGTCATTGTCGAACCCCTGCTCCGAGTCCCGCTCCATCGCGTCCTCCAGAGGATGGCTAGAGTCACCATGAAAGTTGATATCGTGCGAGTCATCCTCTTGATTATCTTTGTCGCCCGCACCTGGTCTAGTTAAGAAGAGAAACATAGTCAGAAAGCGAATTCTCGGAAGATATCAAACTCACTGAAGATAAAGCTGGGCGCGGTGTGCCTCCGAGATGGCAAGCGATGGTTGATTCAGCTTCTTTTTGCGTTGTTTTGGGGCCTTGATGTTACGCTGTCAAGGCGTTGAGTCCGACTTGGACTTCGAAAGGGTGAACACGACTTAGCGGTAGTGGACAAGTGTCATGTGACACGAGTATACGGTCGATAATGACACGTAACTGTTATATGCACGAGGGTACGTTCCACTCGGCGAATATAGTGAAAGACGATCTGCTCTACTAGAGACAGACGAACGAGCAGACAGAGGCAGTGACCGCAAGTCACAAAGAAGATGAGGAAACCAATGACGATTGAAGAAGACCGAGATAGAGATCCTTGGTCTTCCTGCCATGCTATTTATACATGATAGAGGGTTGCTTTTAAGCTCCCCATGAAACTGTAGACGAATAGCATAAGTAGCTTGAACCCTACTACACCTATCCTAGGAACGAGTCATAGTATCTTAACATGTGATACTACGACTGCTGACTGATACTCGAAGTCCGTGACTAATTACTTCTTACGATGGGAGTCACAACCGACTCGTAAGTGTCCACAGCGCGAACCGTAACATCACCCCCTTTTCAGCTGCGACGCCCACGGCGCGGGGTCGGTCCCATACCACCCATCCATCCCGCCTGCTTCTCCTCAATCCGATCCATCAGATCCGCCATCTCGAGACGGAATTTGCTGCAAGCCACTTTGCCCTTCGTCTCACCGAGCGCCTGCGCCAGGTGATGAAGGCGCTGTTCAAGGCGCTCAGCTTCTTGTGCATACGAGCAGTAACGGTGCAACTCAGCTTTAGCGGATACGTCCCGTAGTTCGTTGACGGCCTTGTCCACCCGGTGACGGTTTGAGTGACCCGCTGTAACGCCACCACAGGGGCGTTAAGTACGACGTGTACTTCGTAAGTCACAATGGGTCACGGATAGGATCGAGTCGGTCAAGACTCAGTATGGTGATGCACAAGTATCACTTGGTCTCCCGGGACACAAGGATAATAGAGGAATGGCTCAAGCACGAAGGCGAGCAAAGAGTTAACTCAGGCGCGAAGGCAAGTTCGGGCGGGATCGTGAGACGAAAGTGTGGTATTACACAAGAAGTCAAGTCTACCGTACAAGCTAGGTATACGAGGCTTTATATAGTAGTACAAGGTGTTTGGCCGATCCAAACACAAGGCGTAATGATGAGCCTTTAGCTCGAGAATGGAACAAAGGGGAATCCGGATATAGTATGATAAGAAGATGCGGAGTCACGCGCTCATGAGAGCAGCTCGGAAATGTGGGGTGGTTTTCGATGGCGCAAACTACCCCTCGAACTGAGTCGTGCGTAAGTGGAATCAGGGAAATTGAAGCGACGCGTGAGAAATGAGAAGTCCGCGGAAATCGTGTATCGTACATCGAAGTGAGCAAGAGAAGCAAATCGTAACATTACCCCCCCATCAGACTCGAAGTCGCCACGACTTCGACTAGTCACTGCCAACGTAGTCGTATACGTCGGCATCAACCTCGTTAGTGGGAGTCGGGCTGCGTGCGACTGGGCAAGTGTGCCGTGTCAGGAAGCGGAGTCTTCCTCGCTCTCCGCAGTTCCTGCACTGCTCGTACATGGGGCACTCAATCTCCTGATGTTTCGCGTCATGTCGGAGGCACTTGCCGCACCAACGGGGTTCGGCAGGTGGCTCTTCATACGCGGGGGACATGGGAGAGAGCCGGCGGATGAGGCATACGTCCATATGGTGTGTCCTGCTCCCACACCACTGGCACCGGTGGTTGAGTAAGGGGGCGCGGCCCAACTTGGGGCAGTCCGCGATAAGATGTCCCTTCTTGTGGCATTCGTAACACCTGCGACGAAACCTGTCCTTCTCCCCGTGGACTTGTGGCATCTCGCAGGGGCCCCCCTCCCGTGGAACGAAGGGCATGGCGTAGGCGTCAAATCGGGGACGTGTGGGCTTGGCCGTGAGCTCCACATACTTCTCCGAGATGAGGGGAATGGCTCGGGCGTATTGGAGTTGCTTTCGCACTCCTCCGAGCCTCATGGAGAGGTGGAAGTGGTCGGCGATGAGTTTGTCCTCGAGACAACGCATCTCGGAGGCGCGCTGCTCAACCGCGTCCTTCTCGACCAAGTAGTCACGAAGATGCGAGATCTCGGCGTGGAGTCGAGGTTGACGAAGTTCTACCAGTACTTCGTCAATAACGATGCGGCGGGGGTCGTGAGGGTGGAACATGTTGATCATGTTGTCGGTGATATGTTGTGGCATTTCTCCGGTGTACCCGGGGTTTAGGTATACTGAACAGCCGTAGCACGGCTGTCCCTTGGCCATAGTGCCAATGACCTCGGTGTATCCTTTGCGATAGTAGATATACTTCGCGAGTTCCTTCTCATGACCATCCCCGATCATGAGTGGGAAGAAGGTGGGTTTGTCAGGGGTGTTCGGGAAGAAGGGGATGCCGGGGTCAGTGGAGTCGTGATCGTCTCCTTCGGTGGGGGCAACTCGGTTGTAGTCAATGGGGTCGTCATCAAGAAGGGCGAGGCGTGGGTTAGGTGGAAGGAGGTGTGTGTCGGAAGGAGGGAGGAGTTCTTCGTCGCGGGTGGGAAATGATGTGTGAGGGTCAAGCTGCAGGATGGCCCCCATTGCATGCAGTTCAAGAGGTGGGGGTTCGGGTGAGTCTGATACAGGAGCGGGAGAGTCAGGTGTGATATTTTGTACGGCCAGTGCCAAGACTGGTGCAGGTGGAGAGTCGGTGGTGATTGAGTACGGTGTGTGAAGTAGAGTAGGTTCAGGGACGCCAAGGTCCTGAGAGGGGATCGTCAAGTTTTCGAGGATGATCGAGACAGGAGGGCGGACTGGGACCGTGGAGACGAGAGGAGTAGTCGACATGATTGGGAGAGAGAGGATGGGGAGGTATGGGGTTTGACAGATCGTCTTTTATATCTTTCGTCCAGCCCCGTAGGCGGTAGGATTGGATCGGTAAAAGGCGGCGATAAGGTCAGGTGCGTGTTGTACATTGTTCAATGGCTCCCACGAGCTGTCACTCATGGGAAAGCCCTTCCATTGGACCAGGAACTGGAGTTTGCGCCCTTGGCCATAGAACCTAGATCCGAGGATTTGCTCCACTTCGAATTCTTCTTCTCCGTTGATAAGGTCAGGCGGTGGTCGTGTGAAGTTAGCTCCATGCAGCTCCGTCTCCTTATATGGGGTGAGGAGGTTAGCGTGGAACATGGGGTGAATTTTCCATGTGTTCGGGAGTTCGAGTTCGTAAGACACTGCTGATAAGACCTTCTTAATGCGGAATGGTCCGTGACGTTTGGGGGCTAATTTGGCAGTGGGGTAAAAGGTCCGAAGATTTGTCCCTTCTAGCCAGACTTGTGCGCCTTCTTGATAGGGGATAAAGCGCGTCTTGCCTCTTTTTGCCATTAGCTCTTGCGCGTGTTTAATACAATCTTGCGCATGTTGTCTTTGTGTGGACATCTCTTCTAGGCGTTGGTCTACTGATGGAGTTGATGTGGGTTTGGGCGTCCACGTGGTGCGTGGTTCCCACCCCATGATAAGGGAGAACGGGGAATGTTTGGTCGTGGAATTCGGCCACAAGTTATGCGCGAATTGTGCCACTGGGAGGGCCTCTGCCCAATTGTCCTGTTGCACGTTGCTCCAGTGCTGGAGGTATTGCTCTAGCCATTGGTTTGTGCGTTCTGATTGTCCATCAGTTTGAGGGTGATATGCGGAAGATATATTTTGCCTAATCCCAAGGACTTGGCAAAGTTGTTTCATAAATGTCGATGTAAACCGGGGGTCTCGGTCCGTGATTAGTTTACGGGGTAGACCATAATGAGGGTAAACGTGGTGGAGGTATAGACGTGCCACTCCTTCTGCTGTGATGGATTCGTTGCAGGGGATGAAAATGGCTGCCTTTGAGCAGTCGTGGTCCGTAATCGTGAGGATGGAATCGTATCCATCGGATGGTGGTAGTTTTGTGATGAAGTCCATTGCAACGACTTCAAATGGCTCTGTGTCTGGGTCCATGGAGATGGGGAATAGGTGTGGTTTTTGTCGGTGAGTGTTTATTTTATTGGCTTGGCACATAGCGCAGCCTTTGACATAGTCTTCCACGTCTTTACGCATGTTGGGCCACCAGTAGTCGCGTCGTAGGAGTTCGTATGTGTTTGCGATGCCTGGGTGTCCCATGGCTGGAGTGTCGTGAAAGAAGGTGATTACCCCCCGCTTAAGGTCGTTGTCGCCCACGACAACCAGAGCGTCGTTCTTCCACCAGAGTCCGTTTAACTTTTTCAAGTTATGTGGTTCTACCCATCGTAAGACATCCTTCTCATCAAGGTTCTGCGCTATTTGGGTCCAGATGTCCATGTCATGCATTGATATTTCCGTAGCACGGATGAAGCGGTCGGCGGGGAGGACTATAACGTCGTTGTTGTCGTCTTCGCCGAGCGCGTAATCTGCGCGTCTAGATAGGGCATCTGCGCGGCTGTTCTTTACTCCCGAGACGTGTTTTAGCACGAAGTCATATTCGGACAGTTCTAAGAATTCGCGGGCTACGCGGCGACTGATTTTTCGTGGTTCTTTCCAGTATTGGAGGTTGGCGTGGTCGGTGTGAATGATAATTTTGTGGGGGGAGCCAACCAGGTATGTCCGCCAGGCACGTAGTGCTTTCACAACCGCTAATAATTCCCTGTCATAGATGTCGTAGTTGCGTTCCGCTTGACTAAGGGATTCGGAGTGGAACGCTACTGGGTGCATTTTGTTATCGGAGCCTAGTTGATTTAGCACTGCTCCTAGCGCCACGTTGGATGCGTTGACCTCTAGTTCGAAAGGTTTCGTAAGGTCGGGGAACAGGAGGGTGGGTTCGCGTCCAATGCATGCTTTGATATTATCGAACGCTGTTTGTTTGTCCTGCCCCCAATGCCAAGGCGTGTCTTTGCGTGTGAGGTTATGGAGCGCTCGTGCGATGGTCGAGAATCCACGGATAAATCATCTGTAGAAGTTGCAGAATCCCAAGAAGGCGCGCACTTCTCGGAGGTTCTTCGGAGCTTGCCACTCCTGAATTCCTCTAACTTTGACAGGGTCCATGCGTACGTTTCCGTGTCCAATGATGAGTCCCAGGTACTCAACCTCATATGCTTCGAATACGCATTTTTCCGGTTTGACATATAGGTCGTGTTCTTCGCACAGACGGAGAACTTCGTGGAGGATAGATCGGTGATGAGCAAGGTCATTTGCCATGGCGATTAGGATGTCGTCCATATAAACGATGACTTCATTGGTGAGTATGAGTGGACGGAAAATCCAGTCTACCATGGCTTGGAAGGTGGCAGGGGAGTTGGTCATGCCGAAGTACATAACTAGGGGTTCAAACGATCCTTGATTCGTTTTGAATGCCGCTTTCCATTCGTCCCCTTCTCGTATGCGAACGTTGTTGTACCCCCATCAGATATCCAGTTTCGAGTAGAGGCGTGCGGGGCGTATGTGGTCAATGAGTTCTGGAATGAGTGGTAGGGGGTAGTGATTTCGGACGGTGACTTCATTCAACCGTCGATAGTCTTGGACGGGTCTTAGTTTTCCGTCCTTTTTCTTGATGAAGAAGAATGGGGAAGTGTAGGGGGATTTTGAGACGCGGATATATCCTTTCTGAAGTTGTTCGTAGAGGAAGGTTGTAAGGGCTTCTCCTTCGTTCTGAGCCAACGGATAGACTTTGCAATCTAAGGCCGTAGGGGCATTGGGGAGTAGGTCAATGGCATGGTCCCAGCTTCGAGAAGGTGGGAAACGATGCGACGCTTCTTCATCGAACACCTTTCGGTGATTATGATATTCTTGGGGAACCATTTCCTCGAATGTGCGCTCTTTCTTTGTGGCCGCCTCTTTCTGCGCTAATTCAGACGCTGTTGTTGTTTTCCGTAATAAGGCGATACACGGCTCCTGCTCATCATCCATGAGCTGTTCCCAGGCTTCCTCGTCAAGTTGATACGTCTCCAACGCCTTAATGGAAGCTTCCAAGGGCGTGGCTTCGTCTGACAAGTGGAGGCTCGAGATAACAACCGGCTGATACTCCTCGTTCAGCGTCGCTTCTCCCCATCTTATCATCGGCTCGAAGGCCGTGAACCATGGGTATCCAAGGATCACTTCGTCCCTTCCGAGGTTTGTAACCAGGAAGCGAAGTGTTCGGGTTTCTTTTCCTGTTCTAACGGTGAGGTCGGTGTATTGAGTGATTGCGCCGTCTTGGTTATGTGTGCCATCTACATTCCAGATGCGGATAGGCTGAGTGACTTCGCGCGTAGAGATTTGAAGTCGTTTAAGCAGTGTGGAACAGATGAAATTATCGGTAGCTCCTGAGTCAATGAGAACTTGTCTTTCAGCCGTAGCGTGTGCAGATTTGAAGAGGACTGGAATTCGCATGGAACGATATCTGCTATGGTACACGTTTAGATTTAATGCTCTAGCCCAGGCCGCTGGGTTCAAGCGTCGAGAAAATCCTCTTTTCCAAATAGCTTTCTCCACCATGAGGTCGCGCACTCTTGGCTTTGGGCCTTCATCGCCGCGATCTGAGCGTTAGCCTGTTCTTCATTCGAAAGTATGCGACTAGAAGATACGGCGATAGTAGTGACGGCGGGAGTTGGTAGATCTGGGGGAGTGGGGATAGGATTTGTGTTGGTGCTCGTGGTTGCCTGCAGTGACTCTCGCGCCTTTTTGTGGACAGTTACGCGAGATATGTCCTTGAACACGGCAGCGAAAACATCGTCCTTCTTTCTGAAGTTGGGCTTTGTCAGAGTCGGTGAGAGCCGCATTGGCTCTGGGGCGTCCAACATCCATGGCGTTGGGATCGCGATTCTTGCTGAGGGCCTGGACCCACTGGTCCCGATTGTGTACCCCCTTTTTCTGGCGCGGAGTTCTGCCCTTTCCGAGGCGGTCCTTTAGGATCAAGTATTCAGCCTGCTGTAGGCGAGCAGCCGCTTTCCATTCATCCCACGTGACGGGGTGTTGGAAGCGGATGGCATTGATGACTAACTGGTTTGGGAGTCCGTCCTGGAACATCTCCAGGGTCGTAGCTTCATCGGGATTATACCCGGCTTTTGTGACAAGCGTTTGGAATTGGGCAATGTAGGAGTCAATGTCTTCTCCCTTCATACTGAGGGTCTGGAGCGTTTTGTGAGCCCTGGTTTGTTCTGCAGTGTCGGTATATGCTTGTCGAAACCTAGTTTCGACTGTGTCCCATAGATTTGGCTCATTTCGGTTAACTCCGGCGGTTACTTGGTCATTAAGCCACCGGGTTTGTTCGTCTACCCAGTCATCGACGAGGGGTCCTCTGAGGTAGGAGAGGAGGGTCATAGCCCTTCGATAGGGACTGTCAATTGTTCGACGTCTGGGTTCATTCCGAGATAAATGGTAGAGGCTCGGAGGAATGATCGACTTTGTTCTTGGTTTCCGTCGAACACCGGAGGTGGATTTCCTCCAAGGCGTCCATTGCCCCCTAGGGGGGGTCCAATTGGGGCAGCGCCTCCTGCCGGCGCGCCACCTGCGCCACCGCCACCTGCGCCACCTCCGCCTGCGCCACCGCCACCAGCGCCACCGCTACCTGCGCCACCGCCACCTGCTGGTGGAATGGGTGCGCTGCTTCCTCCTCCACTAGGTGGGATTGGTGCTCCACTTCCTCCGCCGCTTGGCGGGATGGGCGCACCTCCTCCTCCGCTGGTGAGGGTAGTGCTGGCTGATGCCTGTGTTTGGCTCGCCATTGATTGAGATGGGAGTGATGTTGTGGGAATGTTTGTTATGGGGATGGGGATGCTGGGTGAAGAGGCACTGTCGGGTTGATCAATGTCAATTCCTGATGAATTTTGTTTTTTCCAGGGTCCAATGTTAAGTTCTAGGGGGACTGGTTTTATAGTATACCAGCTCCCTTCGTTGGGGGAATAGTCAATAAAGCACCAGATGTGATGGTCTTCGAGGTAGTGAATCTGGTGGTAGTCTTTGGTCTTTGGGTCGAAGATAAAGTATCCCTCGACTCCTTTGATTTCTGTCCAGACGGCTGCTCCCTTGATGCGGTCGGAGAGCTCGTCGGTACTAAGGCGTGTGATATATTCTGGTTTGAACTGGGATCGGCTGCGGCTAGATGTCGCCAGTTTGAGAGACTTGACTTAATGTAACGCCACCACAGGGGCGTTAAGTACGACGTGTACTTCGTAAGTCACAATGGGTCACGGATAGTGATTAGCACGGGTAACCCCGGGGTAAAAATTTTCAACCCGTACCCGTACCCGTCTAAACCCGTGACCCTCCACAAGGGTACGGGTATTGACGGGTACGGGTGAGGGGTTTGGCGGGTACGAAGGGTCACTCAAGGGTCACAAGGGTTCTGTACCCTCGCAACCCGTGCACTCAAGATATACTACAATAGTACTATTAACTTATGTGTATGATACAGTCTATACTATATGTAAACTAATAAGGCCAGCGCGCCGTCGGTGTTGCAGTGCCAGGGCGCAGCATCGGTGTCATAGCGCGACGGTGTTCCGGTTCCGGCGGTGTCGTAGCGTGCGACGCCGCATCGCTGTCGTAGCATGCGGCGTGCCGTCGGTGTCGTAGCGTGCGGCACGCCGTTGCTGTCGTAGCGTGCGGCAGCGCCGACGTCGGTGTCGTAGCGTGCGGCACGCCGTTGCTGTCGTAGCGCGCGGCGTGCCGTCGTCGGTGTCGTAGCGTGCGGCACGCCATTGCTTTCATAGTGTGCGGCGCGCCATTGCTGTTGTAGCGTGCGGCGCGCCGTCGGTGTCGTACCATACGGCACGCCATTACTTTCGTAGTGCGGCACGCCGATGCTGTCGTAGCGCACGGCGCGCAGTCGCAGTCGTAGTGTGTCGGGCGCCATGGGTGTTGTAGCGTGCGACGGAATGCCAGTGCGCCGCGCCGTCGGCGTCGTAGCGTGCCATCGCTGTTGTAATGTGCGGCACACCGTCGGTATCGTAGCGTGCAGTGCGCCATCGCTGTCGTAGCGTGCAGTGCACTGTCAGTGTCGTCGCGTGCGACGCCGCATCGCTGTCGTAGCATGCGGCGCGCCGTCGGTGTCGTAGCGTGCAGCGTGCCGTCACTGTTGTAGCGTGCGGCACGCCGTCACTGCCGTAGCGTGTGGCTCTGTGTCGCAGTCGTGGAGTCGTGTCGCAGCAGGAGATGGCGGCTCTTGCGCGCAGCCAAAGGGTGGAGGTGGCACCATGGGCTTGCAGCGCGCAGTGGGCAAGGAGGTGGGGTGAGAACGTGGTTGAAACCTAGAAAGAAAGAAAAACATTTTAGTTAGTTACAGGTTAGCTAAAAGAATAGGACAAAAACACTTATCTCTTGAGGATTCCCTGGGCCAAAGCAATTTGAACGAACGCTGAGCATCGATGTCAACGCTATGGTGGTTGTTGACACGTCCAGTTCGGCGACCCGCGAAACCCGTGACCCGTGACCACGGGTAGCGGGTTTCATAAGGGTCACAGATTGCCACCCGTACCCGTACCCTTGGGTACCCTTACCCCGTACCCGTACGGGTTCCCAAACCCTTGCCATACACTAGTCACGGATAGGATCGAGTCGGTCAAGACTCAGTATGGTGATGCACAAGTATCACTTGGTCTCCCGGGACACAAGGATAATAGAGGAATGGCTCAAGCACGAAGGCGAGCAAAGAGTTAACTCAGGCGCGAAGGCAAGTTCGGGCGGGATCGTGAGACGAAAGTGTGGTATTACACAAGAAGTCAAGTCTACCGTACTAGTGTTGGGGAAGTTTGGTCTCAGACCGACCCAAACCGGGTTTGAACCGAACCCAAACCGTTTTAAATGGTTTGGGTTTGGAGAATCCTGGCTCAAACTGAATGGTTTGGTTTCCGGTTTGGGGGTCCCAAACCCGGTTCAAACCGAACCAAACCGATTAAGAAAACATATTAAAAAATAGTTTATAAGTGCTCAATAAATGGTTTGGTTTGGTTCAAACTCAGTTTGAACCAAACCAAACTGAGTTTAAACCAAATTTAAACCAAAATCAATGGTTTTTGGTCTCAAACAATTTGAAACAAAGTCTTAACCAATGAATTTGAACAAAATCAATCGTTTTTTCCTCAAACCAACGTCTTAAGTGGTTCCTTAAGTTGTTTGAACCAAGTTTGAACTGAACTGAACTGAACTGAACTGAACTGAACCGATTAAGGACCAATTTCAAAACACTTATTTTTAATTGGTTTGAAACGGTTTGGAACGGTTTGGAACGGTTTGAACTGGTTTGGGTCCGGTTTGGGTTCAGTTTGGTGAAAATTAAATGGTTCGGTTTCTGGTTTGGCCCAAAATGGCCCAAACCGAACCAAACCGAACTTCCCCAACACTATACCGTACAAGCTAGGTATACGAGGCTTTATATAGTAGTACAAGGTGTTTGGCCGATCCAAACACAAGGCGTAATGATGAGCCTTTAGCTCGAGAATGGAACAAAGGTGTTACGACCTTGACGGGTCGTCGGCCCAAAGGGCGCTAATCGGGGTGATCCGAGGACTTCGGGAACGACTTCGGGAAGTCGTTGAGAAGGGCTCGGGCAGAGGGTTTCGGACACTTTCTCGCGGAAAGGTGAGAGGAGTGGAACTAGAGTCAAGATAGATTCAAAGACTAGCTAACGATCAACAAGCTAGTCTACTGGTATTTATACCGTTCTTACATGTACTAGTATTTTCTATCTACGGTTTTCTGTACACAACGCGAGACGAGACGATGTGAGGCAACACGACGTGCCAGCAGGACAAACCCCGCTGGCATACTGCTGGCAATGCGCTGTCCATCCGATTATGAACCCGTACCTTCCTATCTGGGAAACGCGCGATGTGGCGAGTCACGTGATCGTGACATAAGCCCCTCTCTTGCCGCGTTCGTCCCGAACGATCCTCAGTCGCTGATGTGGCTGCGGTAGCGCGGCCAATCGATACGATCGTCGCCGGAACTGGAACTAGGGTGATCGCGCCCTCGGGCTGTGGAGGGTCTAGTGCGCGTGACGAAGGTCGACGAGGTGTCACCTGAATCGCGAGGTGTGCGCGGGGGGCTACGTGGTGGGCCCATGGGACGTGCTGGGGTGGAACCCCTGCGGCGGTACGGTGTGGGACGGAGTGGGTAACGGTGACGAGGAGGAGACACCGGTGGTGGTGCGGGTAGCGGGAGTGAGGCGACGCGCTCCTGCCACGCACAATAAGTCCGACGGTGGACGTGTGTGAGGGGGACTATGCAGCGTGACTCCGCGACGCAACGACAATGTGGAGTGCGGCACTCGAACGATTGATGTTCTTCTGTTGCGCAATAGGCGCATGGTGGTATCGGGTAGGGCTGTTCTTCTCCCGCAAGACGTGGCTGTTCAACCACGTTCGGGGCTGCGAAGGGCAGTGGCTGGGGCAGGGCTGGAGCTGGCGGTGGCGGGACTGGCACGATAAGCGGACCGTCGTCGGTGTCTGCGTGAGTCATGATGCGTATATCTAGGTTGGGCTCGTAGTTCAGCGCGACCCGCGTGAGGAGCGAGGGAAGGGGGTCGGGCAGGAACTGCGCGAGCCTGGATGGCACGTTTGCCTCCTTCATGCGTCGATCCACTCCGCGGGCTCGTCCTACCCAGTCTGTCCACCTGCGTTCTAAATCCCTCATCTGCCCGAGTAGCTGTTCCTTTCGCCACATGGATCCGCGATAGCGAAGGACCTCCGCGCATACTCCCGGGTCTCCGAGGCGGGCGAGCGCGAGGTCGATGTCGTGACGTGACGCGTGCTGTGAGTCGTATAGCGCAAGACTGTCGTCGTCTGTCGTGTGCTGGGCTATCGGTTGCGGACGGGCGTAGAGTCCGCTGCTATACGCGGGTCTTCCTGCGCCTTCGGAACCTAACTGCGTAGGGCGGCCTTCTGCGTCGAGTGTGAACCGGAGGTAACGCGCGTGACCGCGTCCCCCTCCCACGAGTGGGATGTCCATCGGGTATGGTTCGTCTGGCAACGCTCTCCTCCACCCACTGCCTGGGACTTCGTCGTCGTCGCTGATGTCGGCCTCGGGTAGACCGAGGTCGAGGTGCTGGTCGTGAGCAAGAGCGTCGCCGCCCAAGATGATGTTTTGGGCGTCTCCTGCCTGTGCTTCACGGGCGCGCTCCTGTGCTCGTAGGCGCTGCGCTGCTTTGTAACGCAGACGTTGCCTTCGCCTTGTTCATGTCTGCGAGACTCGCACGTGCTGATTTCCTTCGTCAAGATACGTACTATGCCCGTACATATCTTCCTTGGACGTGGGAGTATTAGCCCTAGCGTCGTATGTGGCTCCTACGTGGGCCCAGGTGTATACCTGTTCTTCTATTTCTTCGATAATAGCGGGGGTGAGTTCGTTGTCGCGGACCGCAGGGAACGCACGTGGTCCCAGTGGGACTGGGGCTGAGGAAGCGGCCATGGAAGAGTAGATGTCGAGACAGGCGATTTCGACTGTGTTTGCTGCTCGACTGTCGTGGTAGTCTTTTATCCTCTCGGGGGCGTGGACGTCGGACGCTTTCTCCCAGCTATCGTGAGCTGGCGAGAACCCTTTCCAACGCACGAGGTACTGTGCGGCTTTGCCACGTCCGTGGCGTCGTTCTCCCAGTATTGCCTCGACTTCCCATTCTTGTTCGCCGTCTATTAGGTCCGGTGCTGGTTTGGGATAATTGGGCCCGTGGAGCCTCGTTTCGCGATAGGGGGGTAAGTAGGTCTGCATGGAAGACATCGTGTACTTTCCATGTTTTCGGGATAACCAGCTGGTACGCCACGTCCGATAGTTTCCGGGCTATCGTAAAAGGTCCGTACCTCTTCGGTGCCAGTTTCGCCGTAGGCTGGGTCGTGCGTAAGTTCGTTGCGTCGAGCCAGACTTTGTCCCCCATGCGATGTGGCATGTACTTCGTGTCTTTTACCCACGAGGCTTGTGCTCTTGTCATTGCTTCGTGTGCCGCGAGTCTAGCTCGGTGCAGCTGTTCGAGCCTTGCGGTAGTTGTTGGCACATTTGAGTCGTTGCTTCTTGGTTGATGGACGACTGGTGTGAACCCCATCAGTAGATCGAACGGAGCGACTCGGGTGGTATCGGATCTCCAGCTGTTGAGAGCGTACTGTGCTATCGGGAGCCAATCAGCCCAATCCGTTTGTTGATAGTTGACGTAGATGCGTAGATACTGTTCGAGACGCTGATTGGTGCGCTCCGATTGACCATCTGTTCGTGGATGGTACGCCGTGCTGATGTTCTGCTGGATGTTCAGCTTCTGGCACAACTCACGCATTACTTTGGCCGTGAATCTGGGGTCTCGGTCGGAGATAACGCGACGCGGGAGGCCATAGTGTGGCAAGACGTGTTTCAGGTACTTCCCCGCGACTAACTCGGCGGTTATTGCTTCGTTACAGGGGATGAAGATGCTCGCCTTGGAGCAGGCTTGATCTGTGATCGTGAGGATCGTATCATACCCTCGTGATCGTGGCAACTTGGTGATAAAATCGAGCGCGATCACCGAGAACGGGAGCTGCGCGTGATTGTGACTGATCGGTACTAGTGGGGGTCGAGGTCTGCCTGGGAGCACCTTCGTGCTTTGGCATGTCGCACACCCTTTTACGTAGTCTTCGACTTCGCTCTTCATGTGTGGCCACCAGTAATGTACCTGGGTGAGCTGCAGAGTTTTTGCGATTCCGGGGTGTCCCGCGGATGGTGAGTCGTGAAAGAGTGAAATCACCCCCCGCTTAAGGTCAACATCGTCCACGATGACAAGACGGGAATCGCGCCAGAAAAGGCCGTTGGACAGGAGGAGGGACGCGCGTTGAGCGAGGGATTCGAGGGCCGGCAAATGCCCCAGTTGCGCAGCGCGGCACCGGTCGTCGAGCGAGGACGTGGAAGCGGCAGCAATGAAGAGGGACGGGGGGAGGACCAAGGTGTCGGCGTTGTCCTCGACGTCAGGGGCCAGAACAGGATGTCGAGACAGGGCGTCCGCCTGGAGGAGGGCGCCGGGGGCGGTGGATGAGACGTAAGTCATAGTCGGCGAGCAGGTTGACGAGACGAGCGACGCGGCGATTAATGCGCTGCGGTTGACGGTAGTGGAGCAGGTTCGCGTGGTCGGTGAAGACGGTGACCGATGCTGGGCACCGACGAGGAGGTGGCGCCAGTGTTCCAAGCCGCGGACGAGACCGAGGAATTCTCGATCGTAGACATCAGTAGTTGCGCTCGGCAGCGGTGAGAGATTGGGAAAAGTAACCGACCGCCTGCGGCTTACCGCGAGGGTCCGTCTGGGTGAGGATAGCACCGAGCGCAAAGGCGGAAGCGTCGGTCTGCAATTCGTATGGGTGGTCAGGGCGTGGTTGAGCGAGCGCCGGGCGAAGAGCAAGCGACCGAGATCAAGTTATCGACGGCAGAAGTGCAGTCGGCCTGTCCAGACAAAGGGGACGTCCTTTTGAGGAGGGCATTCAGAGGGCGGGCCATCGCGGCAAAGCCGGGGATGAACGGTCGCTGGTAGTTGAGGACGCCCAGGACACTGCGGACCTGCCGCGCGGAGGTCAGTTCGCGCGGCCAGTCGCGCAGTCCGATGATCTTGTCTTCGCCCATCCGAATCGACCCTTGGCGGATCATCATGCCCAGGTAGTCGACCTTCGAGTTTCTCGAATTCACACTTAGAGAGCTTCAGAAAATAACTCTCCGCTGCCAGGGTCGCAAGCACTAAGTTCACGATGAGACGGTGTCGTTCGTAATCGAGCGTTGTCGCGATCAGGATGTCGTCCATGTAGATGTAGAGTTCCCCCGGGAAGCGATCCAGTAGTACTCGGAAGATACGGAACAGCGCCCGGACGAACGTCGCCGGGGAGTTAGTCATCCCAAAGTACATGACGAGGGGCTCGAACATGCCTCGCGGGGTTTTGAAGGCGGCTTTCCAGCAATCTTCTTCCTTCACCCGTATGTTATTGTATCCCCAACGGATATCGAACTTGGTAAACAGCGCTTTATCTCCGAGCGAGTCTAATATGTTGGAGATGAGTGGTATAGGGTACTCATCGCGTACGGTCAGAGCGTTCAATGGTTTGTAATCTTGAACGGGCCGGAGTTTTCCGTCTTTCTTTTTCAAGAAGAAGAAAGAGGACGCATAAGGTGATTTTGATTCGCGAATGTATCCTTTGGCCAGATGTTCTTGGAGGAATTCGTCCAAACTGGCGAGTTCAGTGGGGTTTAACGGGTAGATTTTACACGGGAGCGTAGCTGGTGCACCGGGTTTGAGCGTAATTGCGTGATCATCTGGTCGGGCCGGAGGGAACCGTTTTGCGGCTTCTTCCGAGAAAACGATGGCGTGGGCTTGGTAAGCTTCAGGGAGTTGGGCGGTGCCTGTCCCTACTCTCGCTTGTTCAGCCCATTGCTGTGCGATCGTGGTGACCTCGGTGGTTCGCTGTGTTGTCATTCGTATTGGCGCTCCGGTGAGCACCCCTTTTTGCCAATCGATCTGTGGACGTTGCGTCTGGAACCAGGGGTATCCGAAGATTGCCCTAGGGGTTCCCAGGTCCGTGACATAGAGGGAAATGATAGCATTCTGACCACCCTGCTCGTAGGCTAGGGTACATTTCTTTGTTAACCCCCCTGCTTGGTTGGTCGTCCCATCTACGTTTCTTACCGCGCGACGCGGTACTTCTTCCATGTCGAGCTTCAACCGTCCCACCACGCGATAATCAATGAAGTTCTCGCCCGCACCCGAGTCCAGCAATGTAGTGACGCTTTCCTCGCGATCGGGTCCGATGATAGGGACGCCGATGGTGAGGGCGGTCGGTGACGTACTGGTGATGGCGTTGATACTGATGCTTTCGTCATCGGTGAGTTCTTCGACGTCGCCTTCGAGTAGGAGCGTGGCGATCATGTTTTGCCTCGCTGTTTTACTCAGCGATAGGATTTGTGCCTGCAACGTCGCCTCGTTGATGACGACTGCATCTGTAAAGGTGGAGGTTGTCAAAGCTGTCAAGGACTGGTCCAGACCGGTCCTTGACAGGGCGTCGGTACGTTGGTCTGCGTCTTCTTCGGCTGTTCGGGTGCGACGGCGACTTCGTTGACTCGTGCCGTCCCGCTTGCCTTTTTCAGCGGGCAGAAACGGAAAAGGTGTCCTTGCTTCTGGCAGCGGAAGCATCTCCCTTCTTTTTGACATTTTTCTTTTCCTCTGGGGTGAGCCGCTCGGGATAGCGTAGTTTAGGCGGCGCGGAGGTAGTGACAGCGTCAACGTCCATTGGTACGACGTCGTTGCGGCGGGTCTGGTGTGTCGTCGGCTTTGCTGTGCTTTGCGTGGGCCCCGACTTGGGTGCCCTTGTACTGATATTGCCGACGCAGGTGGCGATCTCGCGATAACGTTGCGCCTCGTCGCGCGCGGCGGTACGCCACTCGTCCATCGTGATAGGTCTCGTGGACCGGCGCAGGCAGGCGACAAGGAGTCCCTTCTTCAGTCCTCGACGGAAGAACTCGATGGTCCCTCGCGCGGTGGCGTCCCATCCTGCATGAGCGGCGAGACGGTCGAACGTGGCGATGTACTCGTCTATTTTATCTCCGTCCATGGTAAGCGTCATCAGTCGCTGATAGGCGATCTGTTCGCTCATGGTATCGGTCCATGCGTCTTTGAACGCTGTTTCGAACTCGACCCAGAGTTCTTCGCTCGCTTCGGTCAGGGGTATCGGAGCCCGTACCAGTGCGTCGTCGAGGGCTGCTTCGCGGCCGTCTACCCAATCATCGATAGTGGGGCCGCGGATGAGTGAGAGTGCGAGTCCCACGCGTGCATAGGGAGTAATCATGATTTCGTGCGTTCGATTGTTTCGCTTGTATTGACGAAACTCGCGTAGGAATTGTTTGCTCTTTCCTCGATCGCCGGTGAAGACGGTCGGGGTGATGCCTTTCAGGCTCCCTGTCAAGGGTGCTGGTGCCGCCATCAGTAGTAACGGCGCAACGGGTGCGAAGGGAACGGGAGGTACGAAGGGTACGAAGGGTGCGAAGGGTGCACCAGTGGTAACGTGTGCGTAAGTTGGGAAGATTGGCAGTGCTGAGCGCGCCGGTGGTACGCTGCTGTTTGCTTCGTCCTCTGAATCCGTCAGTCCGGTTTGGACGGTGATTGATGGGAGTTGAGCAAGAGTGTTGGTGATCTGTTCAATTGGTTCTGCTGGTGACGCTACGCTGACGTGCTCGACAGGGATGACGACACGTTCTGGATTAGCTTCGTCTGTATCGTTCCACCAACCGAGTCCTCCTTCGTTCAATCTTCCGATTCGGTTTGCTGTTCTGGTTGCGAAGTCTTCGCCTCGTTTTTCAAGGATGTACCACGCGTCGTTGATGAACTCGACGTAGTACGGGTTCTGCCTAATGTGTACGCGATATCCGGGTCGCGCGTCAAGTCGTCGTCCGTCGCGTGTGGCTGTGAACCAATACGCGTTACCACAGACGTGTGCGGGAAGATCGTCGCTCCAACGACGAAATACCTCGACGTATTCGTCGGGGTCTGCGGGGAAATCTAGTACTAGGCTAGCCACGTTGTATAGCTACGTGTGAATAAACACTTCGTGCTGGTTTTGACTTAGCGGTTTCCGTCGTGCCCGCTTTGTCTCACTCGTTCTTTGTTCAGAGATCTACGCGCGGTAACCGCGTAGGGTCGGTAAGAGAGCTAGTCTTGTGTTACGACCTTGACGGGTCGTCGGCCCAAAGGGCGCTAATCGGGGTAATCCGAGGACTTCGGGAACGACTTCGGGAAGTCGTTGAGAAGGGCTCGGGCAGAGGGTTTCGGACACTTTCTCGCGGAAAGGTGAGAGGAGTGGAACTAGAGTCAAGATAGATTCAAAGACTAGCTAACGATCAACAAGCTAGTCTACTGGTATTTATACCGTTCTTACATGTACTAGTATTTTCTACGGTTTTCTGTACACGACGCGAGACGAGACGATGTGAGGCAACACGACGTGCCAGCAGGACAAACCCCTGCTGGCATACTGCTGGCAATGCGCTGTCCATCCGATTATGAACCCGTACCTTCCTATCTGGGAAACGCGCGGCGTGGCGAGTCACGTGATCGTGACACTTGGGGTCACCCCCGAGGGCCCTGAGCTTACTCCTTCTGACACCGTACAAGGCGTAAACAATGTTCGAACGCCCCTCTCTTATACACACAATGGGGACTTGGAGGATGCAATTGCCGAAGAAATGCCAAGAAATAATGTTGACTCCACAATCACCGTGCAGGACCGTCAAACCTCGAAGGCGAAGGCTCTCCGCTATCGAATGGCCTATCGTAGTGCTCGATCGTCGACAGATCGGTTAAGGCGCGTTCAAAATATACCATGCTTTGGCCCAACCAATTCCGCAACTGAGTCTGACCCCTGGTCTGGCTCAATCACGACCAGCGACACTGAAACTTTGGGCCCGGTTCTTCGCATTGGCGATCCAGTCGCCGTATTAGTCCGGTGCGATGCACTCATCATCCTGGCTGTGGCCCAGGTTAACCGACTTCGGTTTGCGTCCCAAACCAATCTTGATGAGCTGGCTGTCCACCTTCTCGCCGACCCAACTGCTAAGGTAGACTGCCAGCTCCTGCGCCTTGTCCCTGCGACCATCGAAGATGATCCGACGCACAAACACGATTGGTGCTGGTCCATGCAAATGGAGGCCACTTGCGAGAGCGTTGGCGGTCAATATGTCCACTCGCTGAACCCCGCGGTTTTGGTTATGAGCCCGGGAAAACCAACATTTCTCTTCGAAGGTAGCTTTTTGGTAACCCTTTCCTGTAGTCTGTTTCAAGACCTTCAGCCGCACGACTACCGAAGCTTGCCGGAGGTGAGACGCACTGAATGTTTTCCTTATCGCTCTGAAGGTACGTTGGGACCATATTTTATCTACTCCCATATAGTGACTTTGTTTAGGGATGGCATGTTTTGTGTGCGACGAAAAACCGTCCGACTACATGGACCATAACTATCAAAGCTGTGACTGTACGATATGTGGGCCGACCGTCGTTCTGAACCGGAAGAATGGACAACGCTTCCTCGAACATATGGGCGCACACATCCTACACGACGGCACTCTTGATAGCTCCGAAGAGCGCTGCGGTTTATGTCTTCGCCCTGCTTCTATGTGCCAGCTCTACCTAAGGAAGGCCCGCGGAACTGCTGGAAGTGTCTCGGTGGACCACAAGAAATCAAGTTGCGTCAGTATGATACGTTTCAACTATGCTACTGCCTCCGTTTCTTCTGAGGCCTCTCCCTGCTCGAACGTCCCAATCACCTGCCCCCACTGTCCTGACAACAGCCCTGCTGTATGGACATACAGTCTCCATGCCCACTATCGAGCGCGACATCGCCTGTCTCCTACCAACTTCCCCATCACGATCAGCCTGTCTCAATCCGAGAAGGATGGCATGCGACAAGTCTGGAATTCGCGGTTCAAGGCTCAAAGACGCAAAACGAAGCCGAAGAACCAACCATCGCTTGCCATATCGGAAGCACACCGCGCCCGGCTTTATCTCCGGTGAGTCCAATAGTACTACCGTCTGAGGTTCCGCTCTCTCACTAAGTTTCCTCCTTCACTAGCTCAGATACGGGCGATCAGGCAATTCAAGAGGGCACTGGTGCGCACGATGACAACTTCGACTCTGACCATTCTCGGGAAGACGCGATGGAGCGGGACTCGGAGCAGGAGTTCGACCATGACAACGACGACGATGGCGATGGCGATGGCGATGGTGATGGCGACGGTGATGGCGAAGACCAGGAGAACAAACCAAGTACGTTGCCGTTTCATTCATGAGACAGGGATGCTGATTCTTATTTGATAGCTCCCCCTCCATCGTCTCTGACCAACCCAAACGCATCCCTGTCCCCGCCCCCGCCCCCTACACCTGACCTACCGAATGCGCATCAAACTGCGCACGCTCATGGATTGAACGCGCCCATTGAATCGACTATATCCGCCCTTGAGTCTACCACCACTCCCCCTGAGTCGTCTGCGCAGGCCCAAGCGCGTGCCCTCAAATCAAGCACGCAGCCGTTGGGCTTGATCGCCCAACCCCCCGAACCAACTGTGCTACAAAACACCTCGCTGGCCATTCCCGCACTGGTTCCCCTATCACCCCTTGCGGGGCTGCCAGTGCCGACTCCTCTCAGTCGCACATTACCTGAACCGGCCTTGGAACCGGCTGTCAGCGCTCGGGGACGGCGGTTGAGAAAAGCAGTGGTCCTTAGCTTAAACATGTGTACGTGCGGTGTTACGATTACCGACGACGAGATCAATGCAGGGGTAAGTGTGATGAAATGTCGAGTTCCAGGGTGCGAGACGGTCTGGGTGCGTTCTTACTTTTCTGCCTTGTTTTCCTTGTCGTTTTCTGTCGTTTCTAATTACTTTCTGCTCACACACAAACTAGTTCCACAGAAGATGTATGGATTACGACTTCGCACGCAAAAATTGGGCTTGCGATAGCTGCACGGGTGGGACGAATCGTCGGCGTCGAATGTAGTTTATTCTTGACTTGGTTCTTTTGACATGTAATTTCAAGGGCATTATAGTTACCCACCATTTGCTGGAGTAACGAGAACGTACACGACAGATCATATTCGTCTTATTAACCTATCGTGCTCACGAGCTAGCAGCGCGCTCAGCGACATCGTGCTCCAAGATTCTTGAGTCCATTGTAATTTACTACGGCATGTGACTTAAACATATTACAAATTCTAAGAGTCACATAGACACGTGACTTAAACATACCATATATGGAAAGGGGGAGGGGGGGAGGGGCCAAATCGCCCCTAAAAGACAAAGTCAGACTGGATATGAAAAATTCCGGTCCCGCAACCCCCTTGGGGTCTGGGTCAGCCATGAGGTACCCGTACTAGACCCGTACCCACGACGTGGGTTTGGCGGGTTTTGCTAAGAACTACTGGTATTAAAGTTACTACTACTAGTACATTGTAATTTACTACTATGCTATGAGAGATCCATGACTACAACTACAGTAGCCTGAGCCCCAACTCCGTCTAAGACATGTGCAGGGTTGGGTGTGTGTGAAGCGTCGCAGGGTGTCGCGCAGGCCCCCGCGGAACATGGGCTTCCGTATATAGGTAAGTGGCGATAGTGGACGTGTCGGTATCGAAGGAATAAGGCCGCGGGCAAGTGCGGCGGGGTCGGGAATGGAAACAAGGTCCGTAGGTCGCGTGTGATCGGAAACGGTTGTGCAAGCCTCGGCATGGCGCGAAACCTCACAGAGGTGGCCACCATGGTCAGGGACGCGTCGGGTTTGAGTGGCTAAGGCCGCGCGCAAGTGCAGCGCACTGGGGAATGCGAGGGGTGAGCTTGCTGAACTCAAAGTCCGAAATCTGAAGATGAGGCAATAACTCACCAATGTCGAGTGCAGCTACAGTTTTGAGCCACTTGATGATCTAGCCCCAGTACTTGAGGACCCTGGAGAGGGTGATGCCAGTGGCAATGAAGACTCAGACGAGCCAGGTAAAGGAAAGGTAACGCCTACTGCAGAACAAATTGAGCACGTGCCTGCACTTGCCTATCTTGGACATCAACGCCACTGGCACGCAGTCGCAGTCTTTATCGATGTTCGTCACTCGAATCGTGCCCTATCATCTCAAACATCAATGTCACACTGCAACCTCAAGTTCATCTCTTGAATCTTGCCCTTCTCCCCTCTTCTCTGTAACCTGGGCCTGTCCTCAAAGACATTCAAGTTTATCATAGTAGGCTTCTTCCTTCATATTTCGGACTTTTAGCTCAGTGTGGCTCATTCTTCACCTTCCCCAGCATGTCGCACTCGCGTGCGGCCTTAACAACTTGAACACAACACGTTCCCGATCAAGGCGACCACACATACGAAGTTTCATGTTGCGCGCAAGCATGCGCAACTGTTTCCGACCACCTGCGATCGACCAACCCCGTTTCTACTCCCTACCCCGCTGCACCTGCACGCGGCTTTAGCTATTAAGTAGCAACATTTATACGATCGCTATTGACGCGCCTACGACAGCTCGCGTCCCGCAGAGGTGTGCGCGGACACCTTGCGCTACTCCACACCCCCCAAACCCTGCGCAAATGTTGATGAGTCTGGGGCTGAGCTAGATACTAGTACTAGGACAATGTATTCAAGTAGTACACATGTATTATAGGCTCGCCAATGTAATGGCTATTGTGCCTTTGTGCAAGGATGTTGGGGGCCGCTCGAATGGCACTGGTCATGTGCCAACCCGCAGTGCCAACCCACACGGGTTCCGCTACCTGCATCTGTAACGCAATTAGGTGTTCAGAGCTGTTCAGAGCTGTTCGGAGCTGTTCGGAGTGTCCTTGAACAGCTCCGGAACATGCTCCGACACACCTACTGCAGTTACAGATGTGTGCAACCCGCCGGAACCATACCCGCATCCACTGGAACCCATACCCATGAGCCTGGGTACGGGTTTCTGGTGGGTGTGGGTGCGGGTAGGGTCTTGTCACCCAATGGGTTACCCATGTTATGCCCTACCCCTGATGCTCCGTCGGGCCCCTCACCGAGCCCACCAACGGACATGGGGAGACCGGACCCCGCAGGCAGAATGACGGCACGGGGCCAGGCCCCCCGGCCGCTCTCACCTATGGAAGTGGTCTGGGGCGCATCCACGCAAACTCAAGCGGCGCGCACGGTGCTTAATGAGCTCCGCGACCTTTCGCGCCAACCACTCCCCACCAGCGCTGAGATCTCAGAGGTACATGCTGCCTCGATCGATGAAGCTGCCGAGTGGGCGAACATCTGGGCTGACACCATCGCCCCCCTCCGGGAAGGATACTCGCGCTACACGCTGCGCGAGCCAATCCCCCTCATCAAAGGAGGCAACCGCATCGAACCCGCTCACGCACTGGATACTGCCTTTAAGGTGGTTGTCGCCGCGTTGGGTGCGGGCTTCGACAAACCAGGCACGCCACAAGACAGGACGCTTGCGTCGAACCACTGGTTCCGCGGCGCCTCGGCCGTCCTGGCTTCCACCATCCGAGGTATGTTGGTATCACAATGTTTCTTCGACCAAGGCTCGTGGCCCATTGAGCCCTGCCTTGACGACTTTAAAGTCGAGAGCGCTGGAGAATCCAAGCAACCAGCTCGAACTCCTCCGCTCTATGACTGAGCAGCTCCTCTCCGAACTGACGGTTCAAGGAGAGGACCGACTCAACAGGGAGGACCTGTGGAACTCCATTAAGGAACAGGAGATCTCGATGCTGCGCGACGCCATGGGCAAAGCAGCCGAGAGAGATGCGCCCAGTGGGAGGCGGAGCTGGTCGATAGCCTGAAGGGCAAAGCAATCGACCGTGCCCTCGCAGGCCTCATAGAGGACCTCGAGGCTGAGGACTCGCCACATGCCTTGGGCATCGCGCTCGCCAATCCACCCTCGACCGTGTTATGTCAGAGGCGGGCAAACCGGGAGTCAAACCGGTTCCCCCCTCCCAGATTGCCAAATGGCAGAACCAATTTGTTGCGGAGACCCACGAGGAACTCAGAGCCGCGGCGCTAGCTCAGGCCGAGAGGGTGGCAATCCTGGAGAGAGACCCAATTTGCTAAGGCATCTGGGGAGGCGATGCGCCGTCTCTCCATCGACTACATCATCGAGAAGTGCGGGCCGGACGCCCAGGCTATCATCGCAGAGAAACAGAACTTTGCAAAAGAATATGCCCACAGCAACTACCAAATTGGCTGGACCAGGTTCTCACGGAACGCTGGCCGTCAGTGGAGGCGGACGCACAAGCTTTTTCACGCGAGGACTACTTTAACAGGGAACTCGCGGCCATCTACCCAGAAGTCCACCAAGAAGCCCACGACGCGGCGAAGAAGGAAGCACTTCAAGCCGCGGCGCTATTCAAGGAACGACTCACCAACCAGAAGTGCGCCGCAGCCAGCAAGGAACACGACGGGGACCTCTACAGGGCCTCCATCAAGGCCACTACATTGAAGAAAGTCACGGATTCTCAGAAAGGTGCGGGAAAGAAGGCACGGGCCATTAAAGTGGACGCGCGACGCACCAATCTCGCGGATGTCCTCGACAACCTCAACTACGACTCCCCGGAAGAGGGCCTGATCACCCACGACCACCTGACCGCACTCGTCGAATCGGAGTCCAACATGAACACCGACGAGCCCCTAACGCTGCCTTCAAACTCGGAGCGGCAATGGGACTCGTAGAACCATTTGAGGGGCTCGTCCCACAGGTACGTCCCCACTTAGGTTTTGCCCCCTCCCCCGAAACCATCGGCAAGCCTTCCCCCTCGCCAACCCTGCCCATTATGGTTGCTCTCCCCACAGTCAACGAGGAGGTGGCTGCCACCTGCACGATTCACTCGTCGGCGCACGCAGGCGAGGCCGAACCCTCACCCCCCCTCCGGCGGCAGGGACCATATCCTGTTCGCCATGCTGCAACAGATCTTGGGCCCCTTAGAGGAGAAGGTAGATGCCCTTCGCCTTCGGGTGGAGGTCATCGATGACCGGACCCTGCCAAAGCCACAGACACACTTCGCGCTCAGCGCAACATCACTACTCCCCCCTCGGAGGCCATGGAGGAGACCCCCCCGGCGCATGCGCCCCTCCCCGCCCCCCGTTGGCACTGCCGACCCCTTGAAAGGCGGCAGATCACCCCCACCCGCTCCTAAGGGTCTGACTGGCAGGTCGAACCCTAAGACATCAGTACGCAGAACCCCGTCCCCTCTCCCCCTGGCCCTCCCTTACAGGAGGCCACCACAGGTGCACGTACGATGGAGGTGTCCCCCCTCCCCCATCAGCGGGTGCACGTACGGACCCTGCAGCCACGCCCCGAGTATCCCCGCTGCCCCTCCTCCCCCGGCCCAACCCAAACCGAAAGGTAAGGGCAAAGCTACGGGTGCAAGTACGGCGGCGGCGGCCCCCTCTCCCCCCTCAGGGGTGCACGTACGGCCACAGACAATGACGGGTTCATCTCGGTCTCCCGGCCTAAGTTGGCCTATAATATTGTATCTGCGAAGGCGGTCCAACCAACAGACCTCCAAACACCAGGCCACCACCGCCGCGGCAGCACAACAACGCACGCGCCGGTCGCCTCCAACCAGGAGCGTCCCCCGTCCCTCGCAACACCACCAGGGTAGTCGTAGCTAGACACGGAGGCTTCAGCGACACCACCAAAGAAGCCACCCTCCGTGGCGACCTCCCCGAGCGCATTGCAGCTAGCGTGCGCTCCGCAATCGAACGCAGCACATCAATCCCATCAAGATCCTCAGCGGCCGTTGGGCCAAGGGGGTCGAAAAGACGGGCAACTACGTGTACAACATCACCGGCAAGATCCCCATGGAATGGATCCTGCAATTCTCCAAATTCCTCCTCCAACCGTTCCCTGGCGGCACGCTCATACCCGCTGAAGGGTGGTGCTGGGCACAACTCCGCGAAGTCCTCGTCCATGACGACGACGACACCGTCCGCACGGAGGAGTCCCTCTTCGAAGAATTACCCGCAACCTGGTCTTCGACGGCATCCCATTCGTCCAAAGACCACACTGGGAACGGGACGTCATGAGGATAGATACGGCCACCGCCCACAGTCATCTTCGCCTACATTGACCCAGCCGGCAAAGTCGCCAAAGAAGCCAAGAGCACCGGCATCTTCATGTACAACTACGGAGCCAAGTTCGTCTTCTCAGGCGACACCCCCCGCCCTAAGCAATGCGGCCGCTGCTTCCTCATCGGCCATGTCACCAACGCCCCTGAATGCCGGTGGAACGGCAAGAACCGCTGCGTTCGCTGCGGACTTGATCACCACCATGACGACCACAACACCTCCTGCCCGGCCACCACCCACAAATCGGCGGACCGGTGCGACTGTGTCTTCAAATGCCTATTGTGCAGGAAAACGGGGCATAACGCCCGCAACCGCAAATGCCCCGCTAGGGGCGACTTCCCTCCGCCACGTGCAGCCCCTAGACTGATCAACGAGGATGGTGACGAGCAGAGCCCCCAGCTCCTGCCCGTCCCAAATCCATCCTCAAACGTCCCACGGAAATCCCTTCGTCGTCGCCCCCCCCTGCCAGGGTGGACGATGACGAACCCAGCCTCTTTGACCTGGTCGCCCTCGCCGACGAAAGCCAGCGGCCCACCCGCCCTGGCCCCCCCGGCACCAAAGACCACCAAACCCAAGGCCCGCATCGTGCTCCCCACCACAGACACGGCCAAACCCAACGAAACCTCTATGGAGCGCGCTGCCACGCGCCACCACGAAGTCCCAATCCCGGCCCCACCAGCCCCGAAACCTACTTCCGCAGCTGGCCCCGCCCCGGTCGAAGAACTTCCCAGCCCTTCCCGCGGCCATCCCCAACACTGCTTACGACCATGCCACCCGAGTCCACATTGAAGACCGGGCCCACCAGCTCCTTACCGAAGCTGTCGAGAACGTGGCCATCGTCCAAGTAGGGGACTTCTTCTACCGCTGCCCACTCAACGAGATGAACATCCCCTTCCGCCGCCTACGTGACCGGGAGATGCTCATCCTCAACAAGATGCGATACGGCGACTCGCTGGGCCCGGAAGACAAATTCAACTTCACGGCCAAATACGAACGCGAAGCACGCAAGTCGCGTGCCTTCGGCAACTTCGACCTTCACGGTAACCCCACCACCGAGGACCTGTTCCCATCAGCCATCCTCACGCCGACGAAGCCAGTCCTTCCCTTATGAAGAGTTTTCTCCTTCGCATCGGTGAATATGGGGAGGAGGAACGCGGCGATGGCAACGCTCCTAGAAACAAACATCCGAGACGACCTATTATGTGTGAGCGAGCCGTGGTTCGGGAAGATAGGGACCACCAGACACAACCAATCGACATGGGGACGGGAGACGCTAGGAGGAGCTAACAACTCCAAGTGGCACCTCCTCTACCCATACTACACAGACGACAGGAGGGCGAAAGTGATGATGTACACCCGCAAACACGACCTTGCGCACCCCGGGAGACCGAACGGACTGGAGGTAGTCACTCGGAACGACCTCGGGGCGCACCCATGCCTCCTGATAGCGGACGTCAAAGCAGGACCAGAAAGATGGCGAGTCGTCCTCTTCTACAACGACGTCGAAGACCCATCGGCCCTCCGCGCTCTACGGAACCTCACGTTCCTGTGGGATGGCACGCCGACCCTGCTCCTCGGAGACTTCAACCTCCACAGCTGCACCTGGTCCCCACCGGGATGGCTGCCATCCCCTCGTGTCGACACCTTCGAAACTTGGGCGGCGGAACAGACCCCTCGAACTGCTCAACACCCCGGGCATCCCGACGCGGAAAGGCACAGTGTCGCAGAACCAGCGTGACAGCACGCTTGATCTCCACTGGCGGAATTTCGCCGCGGTCGCCCAACAGCAATTCGACTCCATCACACTCAGCTGGCCCGACTTGTTCGGCTCGGACCACGCCCTCCAAAGAACCTTCGCACATGTTGGAGGCTGCTTCCTTGACCCCCAACAGGACGTCACCAACGCCTTCGACCTCGACATCGACACGGAGGACTGGGCGGAATGGTACAGACTCATGGAACTCCACTCACCGGTACTACACGCCCCGCCGCGCTCCACTGCTGAAATCGACACGGTCCTTGACCTCATCTACCAGGCACTCAACACCGCGTGCTCGGCCACCATGAAGCGCAAAGGCAAAAACAAAGCCCGCGCCGCATGATGGTGGGATGACGACTGTAAGGCAGCGGCCGAACAGGTCCGCGCCGCATCCACAGATGAGGGACGCAAACAGGCAGGTACCGCGCTCAAACGAGCCGTGCGGACCGCCAAGCGCTCCTGGGCAGACAAGATCATCACCGGGGAGAACGTCTGGGAGGTCGCCTCCTGGAGAAAGGGCAGGAGCGTCACCAGGATCCCCGCCCTCAAAGACAACGCTGGAGATCTGCAGTTCGACCACAGGCAGATGGCCCAAATCTTAGGTAAGCGGTTCTTCGCCGAGGAACGGATCCCAATCCCACTCCACCTTCCTGGGGACCCACCACCCCGAGCCATGCGACCCCACTCCCCTCTGACGGAGGGAGAGGCGCACGCCCTCCTCAAGCAAGCATCGGACAAGTCGGCCCTGGATCTTCGGGAATCGGCTGGCGACTCCTCAAAATTGCTTGGGGCGACCCAGAGGCAGACGGGTGGAAGGGCATAGGTCCCACGCTCACACACCTCTATGAGGGGTGCATTCAACTAGGTCACCATCCGGCCCGCTGGAAAACGGCAGTGGTCGTGGTCATCCCTAAACCGGAAAGACCCGACTACACGCTGGCCAAGGCACATCGACCCATCTCCCTCCTCGAGTGCATGTCAAAGCTCCTCGAGAAGGTATTTGCGAAGCGCCTCCAGCACGCCATAGTCACGGAGGAGTTGATCCCCACCAACCAGTTTGGCGGGCGCTCTCACTCCTCCTGTCTCGACGCGGGCCTTACCCTCATCCACGACGTCCAGGCTGCTCACAGCGCCGGACTCAAATGCGGCATCCTCTTGTTCGATGTACGTGGCTTCTTTGACCATGTCAACCACGGCAGGCTCTGTTCCCTCGTGGAGAACATGGGCTTCTCCCCCCAGGAGACGAACTGGCTGCGGAGCTTCCTGGCGGACCGTCGCGTGCGGCTTCGGTTCAATGGGGCTCTCTCGGAAGAACAAGGGCAACCAGTGGGGGTCCCGCAAGGGTCCCCCATGTCCCCATGGGCACGTTGACCCTAACGATGAGGTTGGTGTGCCAGAACAGGGACCAGTGCCGTGGGAGAGAATGTGCTTTGCCAGCACCTCAGGCTGGGGGTGTAGAAAGCTCCATTCCTTCAAGTTGGGTCTTAAAATGAGAATACTGCACCAGTCCGTTTGGTTATCATGGTTAAGAACAGTCGGTAGTCTCGTTACTTACGCGTTGTTTCCGGTCCGGCCGGCCCGATGCTTACGCATGTGCGACTACTGTGCGACTGCCCCTTGGACTGCCCTCCAACATACTGTACTAGTATATCATTAGTAATGATATTAATGATACCGCCTGCACCTCCGCTGGCAATACAGTATCCACGACGTCCACTAACACGTGTCACATCTATCCAGACAACCAATATCGATGAATAAAAAATTTCAGAACATTTACATTCAAAACGCCATTGCATCTCCGTGCGACAAGTTCTTAGCGGAAACAACGGCAGCATACTAACCAATGGCAAAGCCCAATCACACAGAAACAACAAAAATGAGGGATGGCGCATACAAGTTCGTCCTGAAAATACAAACCCGTCGAATCAGCCACACATACTAGGCAAGCAATACACATTGGCGTCATACCTTGCACGATCCGAGTCCCCCCCGCAATCGTTCAGCCTTTCCACTCTGGGCCGCATTGTCGTTGGACCCCGCAACCATTTCAGCTCCTGTGCTCGGCTGAACATCTGTTATTGCTGGTGTTTGCGATGGCTCGTCATGGCAGGTATGTACGATAGGAGGATACGCAGTACTGGCGGGAGGCATTGTTCTAATCAAGGAAATGAAGGTAAGACTGTGAATGAGTGGGGCGAGTCGAGGTTGAGCATGTCCGACACTACATGTGGAGTATTTATACGTTTAAAGTAACACAGGAGGCTTGCCTAGTGAACCGTGCACATCGGCACATTGGCACCGCAATGCCCGAGAGGTCCCACGAGGAGGCCCTGCGTGCTTCCTCGAGTGCCCATCTCGGGCCCAAGTCTTGGCCCAGGTTTCAGAATCCTTGTGAGACCATGCAAAGACCAGCTTTGCGTCCCTAAAGAGTGTTTGTAGAGAAGCAACGGCATGGAATGGAGCTTGAGCTTGTGCTGTGTAATATCGATCTTGTTTTCTTTTGATGACACGTTGATGGGTTGACCAATTTGGAAGTGGTCAGACGGAAACCGACATAGCTTATGATTGTCCTCCCCGCTCCGTCTTGTTTACCCACTCTTTCTGTCTCACCCGCCGCAGTGGATAACATATTACGACGAGAAGGATATTCTCTCTAGATTTTGGGCCGCCCGCCATACATCATGACTTGTAGCACTTCACTTTACAATACTGCTCAAGAATCGTATAGGAATCTTACCAAAACAGCAGTGACTCGTGCCAGTGGGCCAGGCTCAGGCTGCCTTGGAGGCCCGTATGCCGCCAGGGCCAAAACACATCGCATTACATAATGGCACGATCAACTCTCCAGGAATTTGAAAGGAACTGAGGTCTCTGAGATGAGAGTCTTCACGTGGAAACGTAAATGTACGAGGAAGACACGAGCGACAGTGCTGGGCGCCAAGTTCTATCACATATTTGAGCGAACCGCGCCTTATGCACGCCTTAAGAGCCATGTCAAGCACACGAGGAGGCCGGGGCAGGCTTGTGGGCACTGGCAGCAGCACATCGTGGTGATGATAGCGATACCTGAAAAAGCATGTTATTCAGTTCGAGGCAAGGATTTACTAAGTCATGTACAGTAGTTGTGATAGTTCCCGTGTATTGGGACCTCAGAAGATACGCTGGTTGTACATAGGGACTCAGAGCTTGACTCAGAGCCAACTTGAACTACTCAAGGAACTACTAGTAAGTAGCCTGCCAGTCGGCTATTTCCGAGTTATTCCCGTCGCACTTCTACAGTAATTCGACCTTCACTTTTGCACACTTTTGTACCCCATACAGTACTGTATACCAAAGTTCGAACGATAGCCGCCCTCACCGATGGAATTTAGGCAGAGATACGTACCCTTGAATGTGAGTTCGGCTAGTATGCGCTTTGCCAAATAGAATTCCAGTTTTTCCGTCTTTGCAGTTCTACAGGCCCTACCGTTATTTCGCATGATGTACAACTCCCTAGAGACGATGATCTCTCAACATTGTAGCAAGGCATCATCCTCAACGTGAATCGCAGCTTCAGGAATTCTAGTAGCCTGGGTTGTTCTATTGTGGCATGAATACTATCACTTGGAGCGTTTCCCTTTTTGCTCCTTCGTCGGCAACTCGGCCAGAACTTCGCCCTTCTGCGCTCGTGCATCCGAGTTGACGTTCATCACTCACTGGTTCCACCACGTACGTCTTTTCCGATGTCCCACTGGTATAGGGCACTGATGTTTGACTCTGCTTGTGACTTTGTGTCAACCCTTCTTACGACAGCGTGTACAACAGTACACCGACGCTCGCTCCACCCAGCTTCTTTCGCATCCGTGTGAGGGCCAAACGCAACCACTATGCAGCGATCGCTCTATTGTCATAGCCACTATCCTCTACTACACTCCGCTTCTGCACTCTTTTGTGAAGATCGTTCGCGTCTTCGGGGTTTACAAGGGGGGTTACGAGATACGGAATCACTCACTGTCGGGTTCTTGACACTTGTCCTTTAACCGCCGGACAGTTGCATCTGCACCTTCGTATCTCCATGTGGCGTATAAGCTGGGAACCGCCGTGGCTCTGTGTATGGTCTCCCTCTGTGCACATCCTTTCCTGTTGACACACCCTTTTTTCTTTTTTTTGCGCATACATACAGAAATGAGACTGTCACTTTTCTTTGAGATTCCGCCATGTTCTCGCTGTGCGCTTCCCTGAGCACGTGGGCACCATGTTCTCTCCTTCGGCAGGTGCGCCGCGTGAGAACGCATGGCCGTTTCACCTTGTACATTTTAGTGCGTTGCCAAACGAGGGCTGCGTGGAGGACGCGTTGCGCTAGGGACTATGCGAAGATATAACGTGCGAATAATGGAATAGAAGGGGATCGCCAAGGAATGGGTAAGAACTAGCGCTGTTGACACGTCCAACATGTTAATGGAGGCTAATACCAACTAATTCCCCACTAGCAATACAATGATCATGACATCCACGTTTCACATTTACCGATATCGATTAATAAAATTTCAGGACACCCACATCCAAATACACCGGTGCATCTCCGTGTGACAAGTTCCCAGGCGCAACAGGCGCAACAGCAGCATACAATTGAGCAGAGCGAACCTCCCAAACAACTCCGGCAGCACTGGCACAAACCCGTCGGGTCAGCTGTATATAGGCAAGCGATACACATTGGCGTCATACCTTACATCCTCCCCACAGCCGTTCGGCCTTTCCGCATTGTCGTTTGGCCCCACAACCATTTCGGCTCCTGTGCGCGGCCGAACGTTTGTTATTACCGGTAAGATCGTGAGTGTGTGGGGTGGGTCGAGCATGTCCGACCCTACACGTGGGGTGTTTATACGTTCAAATTAACAAAGAAAGCTTGCCTGGTGAACGTGCGCATTGGTACATTGGTACGCCTATGTTTGCCGCAAATCCGCAATGCCCGGGAGGTCCCATCTGGGCCCTCACTGCGTGCTTGCCCACCTCGGGCCCAGGTTGCCCAGGTTGCAGAATAGGATCCACGTAAATATTAGCTCCGCGTCCCCAGAGAGTGCTAGCAGAGAAGCAAAGGTGCGCATGTAGTGGGTGGAGCGCTTACTCGAATTTGGATTTCATTTTGATAAAGCAGAGATCATAGATAATGTAGGTGCGGCGCCGTCCACATCACACGCGTGCCTATCTCGCCATTGCACCGCCAACTCAGTAGTGATACAGTATGATATGGACTAAAGCGGTATGCCCCCCTTCGGGTACGAGGAACGGTGCTTCCTGCACTCACAGTACCGGCGATCCATTCTTCTTTCCGCGCTTCCCTCGTCTCATCATCCCACACGCGTCTCCACTGGCATTCTAAGACACTTATCTCATCGTTGAGCACCGTGCCGCGGTGCGGGTACTACCTCCCTTAGCGCCCGCCATCTGCTTGCGCTTTGCATTCCTCACGGCAGACCCGCAAATTTCGCAGCTCCGGGGTCACCAGACCTTGCACCCGACACGGAGTGATCGACACTACTTGAGAAGCGAAGTGCGTGGCGCAAAGTTCTATTACATACTCGAGGGAACCGCGGTGCCTCTGAACCCAAAGCTACGTCACCGTGAAGCAATGTGGACTGTGTGCGATGATGTGTGGGGCCCTCCGAGTTGTTCATATCGACACCTGTCCTAGCATTGCACAATCATCTTCTAGAACATATCTAGCTCGTCAATCAATCACACTTCCATGCCAAGCTGGGCTCGAAATTGGATTTCATGTCGTAAAGGAGAGATGGATGGCCTCGAGGAGGTTGCGCCGGTTGCGGCGCTGTCCCGCGGGATCTTGCGCAGAGATCTGCGTTGCCCTTCATCCCTTCACGGCGCCTATCTCGCTGGGCACGTCAACTTAGCGACGATATGGACCAAAGCGGGCCGCGGCATTCCTGCTTTCAGGGCATGAGGCCTGCATGAGGCATGGTGCTTCCTACGCTCACCGTACTGGCGACCTATATGCTTTCCGCGCTTCCCTCGTCTCATTATGTGGTCACCCGCGTCCCCGTTCTGAAACATTCGTCTCATTGTTGAGCACCAAACGCACCGTGCCACAGTGTGAGCAACGCCCGCTGTCCACTTGCGCTTTGGCGTTCCTCTAGGTAGACCCGCGAATTTCGCAACTGCGGGGAGGCATCAGACACGCAACTGCGCAGCGTCAGATCCTCGATAGTACCTCATCGCTGTTGTATTTCATTTTATAGTAGGGCATGTCTTTCGTAAGTATATTCGCAAAATCCGGAACGTTTTGCTTCTCGATCTACATGTTTAAGGGATATGCTGGGTGATCCCCCTGATCAGTCGACGCCCTCCGGAGGTTTGGCTAACAGCTTCCAACTTATAAGTCACCCCCCAGGCCTGGTTTGTCGTATCGTCCATTTCCCTTCTGCCTCAACCTCACACATCACGTCGTGTAACACTCAGAAATGGACTCGCCCAATGCAAATATCGACGAGAAGACCCTTAATTTCCCGCAATCCGAACTTCACACAGAGCCTGCAGGCGGTATGTTGACTTTCTGTCCAGTAAATCGTATTCTCATTCGTGTGCCAGGGGAGAAAAATGGAGGCTCTTCTGGAAGGCTGTGGTCGATGTGCCTTATGGAGACAGAGAAGAAGGATAAAGAGATGACCGAAAGGTGGAAGGGAGAAGCGGACACCGCCCTCATATTTGTATGTGCTGGTCTCACAATCATTTACATATTCCCCTTCTAACGCACATACTCAAGGCTGGTCTGTTCACGGCTATCACCGCAGTCTCCATTATCGAAAGCTACAAGTGGTTATCTCCCGATCCAGGTGACCAGACCGTCAGGCTACTCGACCAGATATCCGGACAACTTGTCGACATCTCCAGGGGGGTACCCCTTGAGGACGTCATCCGAATTTCAACTGAGTCGTTCAAGCCAGACGGTTCTGCCGTCCTGGTCAATATCACATGGTTCTGCTCTACGGCCATCTGCTTTTCTTGTTCGGTTGTCGCGACAATTATCCAACAATGTGCCCGACGGTATCTGTTGCTCACGCAGGGACGCGGTACACCTTACGAGCGTGCGCAATTGCGAATGTTTATGTTCCACGGCCTTGAAATATTCCAGGTGGACCGAGTCCTCCTATTCCTGTCTATGGCCTTGCACGTATCCATCCTACTCTATAGCGTGGGTATTGTCGGCTTTATTTTTAGAGCCTACGGGAACATTGGGTTCATCGCCATCAGTATTTTCGTCATGAGCCTTGTCATGTATGTATTTTTGACGGCTCTACCGATCTTTTGCATGAATTCCCCATTTGCCACGCCCTTCACTAATCTCGTCTGGCGCTTATACCATTTGTCCATGTTTGCGTTTTTTGCGACCATTCGTACCTTGTCGGCGGATTGGCCTTGGACACTCGGGACTGCACAGTGGCTTAAAGAACGGGCTAATTGGCATAGACAGAGGTATTCGAATGGCCTACGGGGGACCCTCGAGCTCAACGCCACTGAGGGCCTACTAGCCCAGGTGACCGTGAAGGCGCTTCACGTCGAAGGGACTTTTACTGCTCTCGTTGAAAATAACTCAGACAAGGAGATCGAAGACCAAGTCGAAGACATTGCCGCATGGGTCCCAGAATTTTTCGACACTTATACTCCGTCGGGAACCTCGGAGGCAGATCCCCCCCTCATGTCCGACCCGCCACCAACTAATCTCATCTTCGGCTCACGTCTCCACCATCTCCTCAAGACATGTATACCACGTCTAGACAAGGGAAAACCCAAGAGTTTCGACGAGGGAAAACCCAAGATTCTCGACGAGGGAAAGCGCAAGAGACGTCTACAGGCGTGCCTGGAGTGTCTGTGGTACTGGGTAAAGGCGTACACTGGCAAACAGAACTCGGCGGTCCCCTTGCCGTCCCATTTCCCCCTTCCCAGTCCCGACACAACTCTCAGCCTTCAGGCCGAACAGGACCCCACTGCCGGTATGATAGGACGATGTTTCGGCGCATTGGTTGCAAAGAAACTTGCAGCCGATGTCAACTCACACCATTCAGATGTTCGCTTCCGTCGCGCGAAGCTGGAGTCCCTATCAGCTATTCTAGGAACGTCTTCAAGCACGGCGGTAGAAACTCTTAGCCACCCGGGCGCCGTCTGTCTTGCGAACATCGTCGCCCTCACGTCGAGCGGGATGGACACCTTAGTCATGGAAAATGTCCCGTCGGTACTGGACATATTCCAAACGACTGTCCGCATTCTGGTCACGGAGGACTTCCTGGCTTCACCAGTTGCAGACCTGCCATTGGATCTGGTAGCTTCCTTCCGCGAGACATATTCCAAAGCACAACGACTGCAAGCCCCTCATTGGCTGATGGACCAACGACCGCAAGCTCCTAATCCAAATTGGCTGAGGGACCAACTAATGCCGATATTGCAGAAGTTGTCCGAGGTTAATGACGGGGGACGGGCCAGACGTGATGTTTGAACCTGCTTAGATGACGGACTGCCAGTGATACCCCCTACGTTGTTCCGATTGCGCGAGGGCCCAGTAGTACGGGATGACATGATAGCTTGCTTACTGATATGATAATGATATAGTACGAGGCTACGATGTCACGGTACGCATCGTACGATTTCCATCATTTCTCTTGCCCACTGCTCGATTCATATATGTACGTCCTCCATCTGAATGCCTTATATTTAGTAACGACCAGCAAATTATCGGATGCACCACTCAATTCCCGGGGAGTAGGTACTGCCAGTGTGCCATTGACTCTTCGCAATACAGTGATTGTTTGCGAACGACGCCGGGTGACTTGACTGACTTGACTTTGGTCCCTCGGCCCGGGGTGTCCTGGTGGTCCTCACTCTAGCACCACTCCGCTCTGGGGGTACGCACTGCCTTAGTCCCGGCGACGGGTCTCCTGTAGACGCTAGTATCACCCATACTCCCGTGTGGCCCTTGCACATAATGCTTTCTCAACACCGCACTTACACGTGAAAGTCAGAGCTAAGTCAGTCATGCACACTCGCGCGCGGATCTACCGAAGGCGGGAGCTTGGCATCGCCGTGCTCAGGGATCCGCGAACGTAGAGAAACACCACAGGGTCCCTCAGGAAGTGTCAGTCTCATCTTGCTATGTGTCGAGTTTTCCTCCATATCTGCATATGCGTGGTAAGAGCCTCTAAGTGCGCATAAGTCACTTATCAACATCATCCTCATGGCTTCAGGAATTCTTGTTGTCATAGCAGTTGTTCCATCGTGGTATGAATGCCACCTTGGGCGATTCTATTTATGATCCTTCTTCCGCAACTTGGCCATAATTTTGTTCTGCGCGAGCGCACTGACGTTTATCACTGACTATTTCCACCACGTACGTCCCGTCCAATGTCCCACCGACGTATGGCACAGATGTGTGACTTTGTGTCTACCCTTCCCACTCGACGGCATGTACAACAGCACGCCGACACTCGCTCTGCTTAACCTTTTCGCATCTGAGTCTCGCATCCACAGCACTACACAGTGACGGTGGTATTACACTCTCCCCGAGCACTCCCACTCCTCGCTAGACCTGCATTTGCATTTCCTCCCGCAAGTCACGGAAGCGCGCTCCGACTTAATTTACCACTGTACGCTGTGGTGTGGATTGGGGCGGTGTTCTCGTTTGCGAGACAGAAAGAAGGCGCTTCCTGTAATAACTGGGATCAGCGACGCACATTCTTTCTTCGCGTTCCGGCACACTTACCTCGTCGTTGAGGGTCAAACACAACCACATTGCGGTGGTTGCTCTGTTGTCCCTGGCACCTCCCCTCTACGCTCGCTTCGGCACTCTTCTGAGAAGATCTTTCTCGTCTTCAAGGTCGCAAAATTCGGAATCGCTCATCCTCGGGTGCTTGATGTCTCGTCCTTTCATTGCAGGACAGTCACATCTACACCGTCCTATCTCCGTGTTCCGTATAAGTCACGACCAGCCGTGGCGGTATGTAAATTTTCTCTCTGCATCCTTTTCATATTGCCCTGACGGTGGAGAAGAACTTGGCACCGAAATGAGATTGACCTTCCGCCCACGTTTCTCTTTGTGCGGTTCCCTGAGCACGTGGATACCATGTTTCCCTCCTTCGGCAGATGCGCCGCGTGAGAACTCATGGTCGTCACCTTGTACGTTTCAGTGCGCTGCTAAGCGAAGGCGGACTAAAGACCATGTGAGGGTAAAAAGGTTGAAGTAAGAGCTGGCGCCATTGACACGTCCACATGTTAACGGGTGCTGACGCCAACTACTCCTCCGCTAGCAATACAATGTTTAGGACATCCACGTTTCACATCCAGATACACCAGTGCATCTCCGTGCGACGAATTCTCAGCCGCAGCAACACTTGCAACAGATGCAACAGCAGCAACAACATGAGCAGGTCAAAGCCCCCAGACATTTCCGAAGGTACTGGCACAAACCCGTCGGGTCAGCTACACATAGGCAGGCGATACACATTGTCGTACCTCACATCCTCCCCGCAGTCGATCAGCCTTTCCACTTTGGGTTGTATTGTCGTTGGGCCCCACAACCATTTCGGTTCCTGTACCCGGCTGAACGTTTGTTATTTCAGGTATTGGCATCTGTGACCACTCTCCATGGCGTATATGTGCGGTGGGTGGATATGCAATGCTGGCGGGAGGCATTGTTCGGAACAAGGAAATGGTGGTAAGATTGGCAGTACGTGGGGAGTCGGGTTGAGCGTGTCACTGAATGTAGAGCGTTACTACGTACTGTTATTCGTGATTAACACAGGAGGCTTGCTTGATGAGCGTGCACATTGGCACGCCTATTTTGCCTCGATGATGCGGACCGGGAGGTCCCATCTGGAGGTCCTGCATGCTTCCTCGAGGACACATCTCGGGCGCAAAGATTAGCTCCGCGTCTATAGATAGTAACTGTTAGTAGAAAAGCAACGATGCATGTGGAGCGCTTGAGCTTCAAGTTGGATTTCATAGAATAGAATAGAGATAAGCTCGAGCCGGAGAGCGACGAGGGAGCGCGGCAAAGAGCGCGGTCTTCTTTGAGGGAACGGACGAGGCGGCACGTGCTCGTTACGTCCACCCAAGCTCTCGACTGGTTCAAGGAACCAGAACACTTTTATTTCGCCAGCCCGACCACGCCCCGTAATCGCCAAGGGATCAATGATGAGGCTACCCTCGCCTCAGAAACGTAAACCCGATTGAGGAGCACTTCGTGGGCCATGCCTCTGTCCAGTTTCTATGGTGCTCATGCAATTTGCCAGCTGGTACACCTTCAACAATATTTGTTTCCCATGTGCTGGTCCCCTTCCCTCCCGGTGCCACACCAAACTTAAAATGGAGAGCGAGGCAGTGACTCCAGGTTTTCAGCGTTTCGGACTCGCAGCTCACGAGGTCACACGCACCCACATCCCCATCTCTCCCGCCTCACACACACACACACACACACCCTCTCCGGCCGTTCCTTATTCGGTTGCTCACCCTCACGTCGCAATGGACACCGGCGCCAATCACCTTGCCAACGGCTTTTATCCCACTCGTTCGTAGGCCGCACGTCCCCACGCCCGTGCCACTTTCATCCCACCCCGCTCATCGTTCCCCTCAGCCACCCCGCCCCTTTGTCGCCGGAGAGGGCACGGACCACGTTGTTTTACTAACCTTTGTTATGTTAGTGCGCGCGTCGCTACCCTACTTAAAGACAAGACAGAGGCTCCAGGCGGTCGCGTGGACGCGCTCCAAAAGGCGTGTCAAGCGGGGCATTGCCACCGTTCAAATAGATCGCCACCCACACGATACAATCCGAGAAGCTGCCTACGCAAAGATGACGTCGTAGCCAGCCTCGTCCACTGGATGCGCCCATTCACCCAGTCAGCACGACGAAAGGTAATATTATGCGGAAATTTATGTCGTCCAAGTAGGTGTCCGTAAGTGGGATTGGAAGAGGACCAAATATGGGCCGACACGATGCGGGGAAGTAATCGGCCACTGGTAGTTTAGGGCGGAGGTGACCATTTTCTTTAGTGCTGGAAGTGCTGGAGGAGAAGGACGACAGGTCAGAAACCGGGTACTTGGTAGCTCCAGAAAGTGCGCCTGTGTCTCTGGCTATGCGCGTCGCCGACGGCGATATCGACGCCAACGACGCGCGCGTCCGGACTCTCTGTGACTGCACTAGCAGCCGCGGCGCTTCAAAAACAACACAGGCAACAGACAAAAAGGTGAAGGACGCGCCTCTTCGTTGCAGCCTACGCAGAGCAGGTGTGGTATCCGCGAGGAGGTCGTGTGGCAGGAGCGCTGGACCCCCGCGGGAGTCATGGCCGCCTGGGTTGTGATATCGATACCTGAAAGGCGATATCATCATTATTATCCGTGGTCGTTGTGGGGTCAGAAGACACGCTGGCCGTACAGAGACGAAACGCTGGTCAGCTATTTCCGTCGCAGCTCTAGTTTAACCGAACCCCGACTGTACTCTACTACTGGATCCGGAGGGAGCGCAGCGCCGCAGCTTCGGTCCCCAACGACTTGTCACAATAGAGCCTGAGCAATGTGGATGGCGTGCGGCGATGATGTGTCCGAGTTGTCCGTATAATACAACTGCCGTACTAGTACTAGTACCAATGCTTCCATGAAGGCGCAAATCACTTAGAGAAACACTTCTGGTTTGTCGATCAATCACACTTCCATGCCTAGCGGCACGCTGATCCTTTTCATTGCATATCTACAGGCGCTTCGTCCTCGCGGTGTTTCATCATCGAGCCTCTGCTATTTTATGTGCTTTATAGACTTCCCACGATGTTGATTGCCGCCAGCACGTCTATATGTAGCATTATTGGTCACAGCCCTTTACAACCCACTACATCTGCATGTTTCGAAAACGGTTGCCCATTCCCTCACAGAGAGAAGCCTCGAGGTGTTTTGGGCCTGTCAAAAAACTCCACGCGGGCCCCTCAAGGTAGGTCATCCGATGGGCATCGAACGTCCTTTGAATGACTTCCTATCACTACTAGTCGCAACGTTTCTCGAATCTCGATTGACATGTTTAGGGTGATGCTGGTTGACCACCCCTAATCGAGCTTATTAGTAGTCGACGGCCGGAGGTTTGGCTATCAGCGCCCTTCAACTTATAAGCCCCCCTCCTACTAGTCAGTATCACCCATTTCACGTCTTTTCTCAACATCAACGTTGTTTGCACTCTCAATGGCCGCGCGCAACCCACCTCGCGCTTGACGAGACTCACACCACTCCGAGTCAAGTTGGTGCACCGCAACGTGAAACATCAGCAGAGCCTGAGGCTCAAGGCGGTTTGTTGGCCTCTCTGTCTGACGAACCGCCGTATTCTTATTGTGTACCAGGGGTGGCCTCCGAAGGCCCTTCTGTGCTGTGGTCGGAAGTACCTTAAGTCCATGGAGGAGCAGGATAACAGACGGCGGAGAGGTACCAGGGAGAGGCGGACAGCACTCTCATGTTTGTATGTGCCGGTCCCACAACCCTCTACATATTTTCCTTCTAAGCACATGTTTAAAGACTGGTATTTCTCGGCTGTCGTCACAGTCTCCCTTGTTGAAAGCTACAAGTGGCTATCTCCCGATCCAGCTAATGAGACCGTCAGCTACTCGCCCAAATTTCTCAACAACTTGTCACATATCCAACGGGATACCCCTCGAGAGCATCTCAGCTGGGAGTAACCAGCCATTCAAGCCGACGATTTCTGCCGTCGTGGGTCAATGTCCACTGGGTTCGCAGTGTTATCCTCACCTTGCTTTGCTCGGTCGGCGCGACATTGATCCAACAACAGACCCGACGGCAGCTGATGCTGACGCAGAGACCCGGTGCACCTTACGAGCGTGCGCGTTTGCGAACATTTCTGCTCAATGGCGTTAGAAAATCCAATCGGATACAATCCACCAGTTACTGGCCATGATCCTGCACATATCTATCCTTCTCTACTGCGTGGGCCTGTCATCCAAATTTTCACCATCAGCAAGGGCATCGGATCCCTCACCCCTCGGGTCCCATCAACCCTTGGACCCCTCACCCTCGGCTATCTCTCATTATCTTTCTCTCCATCCTCTTTCTCGTATACGCAGGTTGACAGTTGGCCGTCCTTTTCCTTCGATTGCCCACATGGTACACCCTTCACTCCGCTCGTGTGGTGCTTATTCCACTTTTGCTCGTTTGGAGTCTTTGCGGCTGTTCGACATATCAAGGGCCTGTTTCATGGACCTGCAAGTGGCTCAATGAACGGGTCAACGAGCATAGGCACAGGTTTTGGGACGGCCTGCAGAGGACCGTGGAGCTCTGGCATCGAGGCCCAACAATCGGTGGACGCGAATGCGCTTGAATGGACCCTTAAAGCTATCCTTGAAACCAGGAGATCGAAAACTTTGCCACATCGGTGCCCAAGTTTTTCGACACTTATGCTCGATTGGGGCGCCAGAGCCAATTCCTCAATTCCGTATGTCCAACCAGCCACCGACTAATCCCGTCTTCGGCTTCCGTCTCCTCGAGACATGTATGCTAGGAACCTCGGCCGGAGAAGAGCGCAAAACGTCTGCAGATGTGTCTGAAGTGTCTGTTGTATTGGGCAAGGGAATTCAATCGGAACTCGGCGCTATTACCATCCTATTTCCCCCTTCCCGACCACATGGCTCGTCGCCTTCAGGCCGAACAGGACCCGACTTCCACTATGATGGGACGATGTTTCGGCGCGTTGATCGCAAAGAAGCTTGCGGCTGACATCAACTCGTGCCATTCCTCGGGTGTTCGCGGCCGCGAGGCGAAGCTGGTGTCTCTATCAGCTATCTTAGGAAGGGAGTTGAGAGAGGGGTGGTGGAAATTTTCTTAGCCAGCCGGGTGCCATCGGTCTTGCGAACATCGTCTCTCTCATGGCGTCAAGCGAGATGAACACCTTTATCACGGAAAAGGCACGCTAGAAGCACTGGACGTATTCCAAGAGACTGTCGACATTCTCCTCGCGAAGGACTTCCTGACGTCATTAGGTGCAGGGCTGCCACAGGATCTCGTAGATTCCTTCCACGGTATATATTTCAACGCACGACAGTTGCAGGCTCCTGAATGGCTGATGGTCGGGCTGGGAGAGATAAGAAGAGGTTGCCCGCGGTCAGTGAGCTAGAGATGCCAGTGACCTATGATCGTTTCGATGATGTCCGAGTCTGACAACGGACCAATATCTTCTATCTACATCAAGCCACTACCTAACA